>JADLZK010003527.1:0-152228 GCA_015847255.1 Hyparrhenia diplandra
TGTAATAGAAACCAAATATGTAATGGAACCAAATATGTATGTCACGACATTTTATGTAATGGAACCAAATACGTAATGGATCGCCGACTTGCTTTAAAACGACTTCAAACTTGTCAATTAAAGACTGTATTTTTAAATCATGCAAGAACTATTCAAAATTCAAGCTTCACATTTTTCATGGGTACACATACTCATAGGAAGGCCACACACAAAAAAATTTGGAATTTTTTAATCAACATTTGAATTGATATGAATTTTGAAATTCATGTTTTGAATTCATTTGCATGGCGGTTATTTAACAATGCCCGCCACGCAAAATGATGCTTTTCGGTGTCGAGGCAATTTTGCGTGGCGGCATTGTAAAATGACCGCCACATAAAAAATGGAGGCTTATATATATGCCGGCGGCCGCTCGAATCGCTAAGTCCTCGCCCGTTTCCATTTCACCGGCCGCCCGATTTTTCCGCTTTCAGGTACAAGGCCGCCGCGCCGTTTCCCCGTGGACCACCTCCGCCCCCGCCTCTCGTCTACCTCCTCCTCCCCGCCGCCGCCCGTCGACCTCCTCCCTCCCCGCCACCTCCCCGGTCGACCTCCTCCTCCTCGGCTGGGGCTAGGGAAACCCTAGCCACCGGGTGTTCCGCCTCCCCGTCGTGCTCCCCGCCGCCTCCCCGTCGCGCTCCTCCTCCCCTGCCGCCTCCCGCCGACGTCCCTCCCTCTCTCGCCACCTCCCGGTGGACCTCCTCCCTCCTCGCCGGGGCTAGGGAAACCCCTAGCCGGGTGTTCCGCCGCCGCCGTCGTGCTCCCCGTCGCCTCCCCGTTGCGCTCCTCCTCCTCGCCACCTCCCCGTCGCGCTCCTCCTCCTCGCCGCCTCCCGTCAAGCCAGGCACGTGTCGCCGCCCGGCTTCCTCTCCCCGGCCTCGTGGACCTCCATCAAGCGGAACCCCTAGCTCGCTGTCGGGATTCTCGTCGCCGCCACTAGGAGCTCATCCCCGTCCGCTGCGTGAGGTTTTTGCACTGTGATGCTCTTTGTGATGCCTTTTTTTGTTCTTGGGGATGCTACTTGTGATGCCATTTTTGTTCTTTGCAAGTCATACATTTTTTTGCCGCCTATGATGCTACTTTGTGATGCCAAATCGAGATAGGCGAGCATATGCCATTGCTCGTGATGTTGACTCCGACCAAATTGAGATGAACTTGGTACCGTCTTTGCCATTTAGTTTAAAAATTTTGTTGAAAAATGGACCCGTCTTGGTACTATCTTGTTGTTTAATTCAAATTTAGCAAAGATTTGACATGAATTTGGGAGCCTTTTTTGTCGAAATCCTATGTCGTATAAACTCGGTCATATACATGCTGTTGTTTGTTATGATTTGGGAGCCTTTTGTCGAATTTGGGAGCATTTGACATTAACATGAATTTAGACCCCCTATTGTCGAATTTGACATGAATATAGTGGCTTTTACGCCCTCTCAATACACTTGTCTCTCCCATGTCCTAGCTAATTTGGTGGTCCTAGCTAACACACAATTATGAGCATTTGACATTAACTTGAAATCCCGTTGTCAAAATTTGGGAGCTGGCGGTCCTAGCTATTTTGATTTGTGGTGGCTCTGTCTACCTCTTTTCTACCTCTACTCTCTATACTTATATGATGATCGAACTATTTGTATAAATAGTCCCGAGGCAAATGGCATATGCGATGATGTGAATCTTTTTCAAAGCCGAGGCGGCGATGATGAAATGTCCCACATTTGTGGCGGCTAACGAGGACGGCTTGTATAACATATACAAGCAACCGAGTTTAAACGCGATGTGATAAGGATAGTTGGGGACTTCCGAGCCAAATACACATTTTTTTATTTTTACACTTTTTTTGTATTGTTACACATTTTTGTTTATTTTTAGTATTTTTTGTATGTACTATGTAAAAGGAAAAAATATGTACCTATTTTATCTATTTTTGTAAATTTTTGGTTTTTTGTAACTACTCTATGTAAAATGGAAAACTATATATGTAATCATGAGAGGAATACAATAAATATAATTTGAGATGACTCTGTGATGGCTCTACTACATTCTATCGCTGTACTTTTTTACTCTTTCACTATAAATTACTATAATAAAATGCTTTGTGTGTTCCCATAGAATCCAATGGCATCCGAACCAACCGATAAAGATAGTGCAATAGGTGGCCGAGAGCGAGGGAGGATGTGGCCTCCACGCCCGATTCTTCCTTTGGCCGGTGGATACGTGAGTTTAAGAGTTGACACCCACCGAGGCCCGTTGAAGAAACGTCCTAGGGAGGACAAAATTGATCTAGGCGGCAAACCGGAGGAGCCCACACAGGGTTCTCAGAGTGGACATCCCGGAACCAAAAACATAAGTATACACGACAAACACAACGTCGTGTGCCTCATGTAAGTATTACCGCGACTAATTTTTAGTTGTTGTCGCGACCGTTACCATTGGTGCCTCTCAAGGCGTCTAGAGTTTGGTGAAGAGAGAGCTCGGTCGGGGGGCGGGAATCTGGTCCCACCCCAAAGACGCCGGCGACCACCACCTCCAAGAAGTCAAAGAAGTCGGGCTTGAAAAGAGGCGGCCTGGGAGGCACCGAAAAGCTGAGGTGGTGCGTGAATATATTGAGGATAGGGCCGAATGGAGATCCCGTGGAGCGAGAATCTATCGGGGCCACCTATAGCAACGAGATCTCCGTTATAGCCAAGGAAACCGTGCCCATCACTTACCTAGACTGGAGGGAATGTCCCGAAGGTGCTGAAGAAGAAGGTGTGGAAAGGCGTGTCCATCTGTTCCATTATCCGGGGCGAGGCAGGCTTTCACAAAAGAAATGCAAGAAGTATGTGTGGTCCGTTGCAAGCAAAGCGCAAGCACCCTGCCCGGAACAATCGTACACAAACTATGTGCGAGAAGGGCAAGTCACCACTTCAAGCCTACAACTTCTTAAAGCAACGATGCAGGATGAGTTCACAACCTTACGACTCAACTAAGAGTATGAGGCCAAGTTGAAAATGGGTAAAGAACTCGCAAAAAGAAGAACGAACTCTCGAGGCACAACCTCGGCATGGTAGGATATTTTTTGGTCATAAGGGTGGATGGCGGCGGAAAGAAAGGGAGGACGCCGAGAAGGATAGAGAATCCGTTGCTAGACCTTCCTCGAGGACACGTGACTTCTTCTATGCCGTCTACCCAGAAGCGTAAGACCGGGTAGCACGCCCAAGTACAATGACCCAAAGGTCACGAGAGGTGGAGAAGAAGGTGATGCTTGTCAAAGAGGCCAAGGCGCGCGGGGAGTTCAACCTAGGAGGGAGCACGACGAAATGGACCGAGGCAATCGGAAGACCCGAAAGTAACCGCGGCCGAAGTTCGGGGGCGAGGGGCTCGAGGTATAGTATTTGGAAGACCGTGGATTCTTGGGCATCCGACGCCTTGTGACCAACTACCACACGAGGTAGAGGTACAAAGGAAAACCTTAAGATGCAAGGCTATGAGGAAGCCATAAAAGGACATAGTCGAAGAAAATAGAAGAGGTATTAACGACAAGAGGTCTTTCCAACATCCAAAGTGTGAGTAATGCAGTCTTTGGAGCTAGGAAGAACCCAATCGACGATCTCGCCGAACCCGCGGTGGGCACTCTCTATATGCCCATTGGCGGGAAGGGAAAGAAGAAGGAGGGTACACCGCCGCGGGTGTTCGCATACCTTTCGAGACAACTTGTACAATAACGCAGCCGATCCCACCCGAACTATGCCTTTGTTTATCCGCAATCCATAGAACTGGGCCTTGGTGATGAGGAGATCGATATCGAGGTGAACAAGGAGAAACAAGTACTCAAGGACCTTTCGGTGGAGAGGGAGTACCTATGGAACAAGGAAGACATTGTCTTTGTGGAAACCGACACCACCACCTCCGACGGTAGCGCCGCGGCAGCCCTCCTCCTTCTCCCCGGGTGGTGGTGGCGATAGCGATGATGATAACAACGACGATGGTGGCCGAGGTGGCGGAAGTCCTCGTCGAACCCACCTCGGAAGAACCGAAGGGAGGGAGGCGGCGGCAAGACACCCAATACGGGCGGCGGCGAGAGGACACCTTCTCTAAAGCGTGGCTTGAGGGGGCTCGCCGCCCCCCACGCCGTTCAAGCGCCCAATGGTCGAGGAGGTTTTAGAAAATGTGGCAAGTATAGAAACCTAATACATGGCTAACTTGTACTATGCATTAATTGGTGGCTAATAGTTCAATTCTATATGCATAGGATTGTCAATACCGCCGAGGAAGCGGTCGGAAGGGCGATGAGGTCGAATGCTCCCCAAGCGTCGAAGAAGAAGAAGCTATCAAAAAGAAGATGAGGAAGTTCTTGCTTACGACCAACAAATATTTAGATGATGAGGCCGGGGAAGGAGCTAGCGGAGAAGGAAAAGGACCTCCATTTGGCTTCGCGAGAACGGGAGCCGTGAAGACCTAAGCGATGCCTAGGTGCGTATATGCGTGATAATCTCAACCAAACTTAGCCGGACATATTACGTATGCGTCTGCGTAGCTAGAAGATGCTAACGCACATCTCCTTACGTATAGGAATTATATACCCCATCGGCGGGGACAATGGTCGGCCCGGACTGCCCGTGACCGGTTTGAGCTTGGCAAGTTCATGGTGCCCAAAGGGGCGGCTAATCGAGGAAGAGGAGTGGGACACTCGCAGTTCCACCGATTATATCGGCATGCGGTTGATCGGGGGGTAACGGAGTTCCATTTCGGGGTTCTTAAAGAGCTCTTTCACTTGGACTTGATATTTCTTTGCCAATAGGCTTCAATTTTAAAATGTGGCGGTTGCTACGGCGCGGGACCTCGACCAATCCATTGTCACCCTCTATCTTTGCGTGAGTTTGTTTTATGCATTACGCTCGTACACCACTAATTCTAGCTCTCCGATCCTATAATGACGTGACCACATGTGCTTTGCGAGGATGCAAGCATTGATAGCCCCGAAACGAAGAATGAGCCAATTGTGTTTCTATGTCCGGCGTATATAGGCGTGGCGGAATTTTTCGGATCTTGGATGGAGAGCCGAGGAAGGAAAAGAGCTCGGGAAGTTGGGCAAGGCGAACAATATAAACACTATAAAAGATTGTGCGATGCAAGAGTTAGAGAGATGGCGGACTACATCCGTAAGTGCATGAAGAAGATCAAAGCGGAGGCCGGTTGTCTCATTGCGCCCAACATATCAAGTAAGTCAAAAGCAATACTTTTTATTTTTTTGAACACTTGGAATCTATTTCTAATCAAATAAAATGGTGTAGCATGGCGGTATACAAACAACAGCACACACCGGCCTTTGGATTACTTGGCTAATCTTTCCTCGGGATGGAGCGGCCCTTAGAATTTTGGACTTCGTTGTATGATACGCCAAAAGGCCTCTACAAACATTTTGAAGAGGCCCCGCACTGTAAGTCATGACACTTGTATACTATTTCATACCACAAACTTTCGTGAAGTCATGACACTTTGTGGGATTTCGTGCATGGGGCTTACAAAAGGATTACTTGAAAGACCTCGAAGTCATTCGATCGAGGCGAGCATACGCAAAAGAAAAACATAAGGACCACATGAAGATCGGGCAAGATTACGAGGTATATGCAAAGATTTACTCTCGTTTGCTCGTCCATATTGAATGGTCTCATAATATTCTAACCATTTTTGGTACATATATCGTGCATGCGGTCGCGGTAAGCGACCTTTTGGCAAAGAAACGTGTGGTTTCTATACATGCGTTCATATCCGTAGTGGCGTGTACCGTACTACGTGGCGCGGTGACGAAGAAAACCACGCCACAATTTTGGATTTAAAGGCTTGGGCGACCTTACGTTTAAGAAAATGGTTGGCGCCATCCGTAGGGGCATCATTGAGGGCGTTGTGCTACCTAAGGCAATTTCTTCGACCCTAACGGCGACCTTGCGGGAAAACGAGGACTTATGGGAACTACGGATTTGGAGAAATAAGCTAGACATGAAGGACTATACGTGGGATGGCCCGTGAGTTGTAACCCTAGCTAAAGCGTGATTGAGCAATCGATCGTTCGATCGAGTTTTTGTAAATTCGATGTGTGTGGTGGTCACTTTTAAACTCTAAGTGCTTTAATTGAATGTCCATGTTAGTTGAATGTTAAATTGTGATGCATGTTTAAGATTTATGTGAATATTCTCTTATTTTATTATTTAATATGTGGTTTAAATCATAATTTATAATTTTATAATATTTTTGAATTATTTTTTTATTAATCCTGAATTAATTAAATCGCGTGGCGGGCTTTTAACAAAAACCGCCATGGTTAATACATTAACCATGGCGGCACGCGTAACGATGCCCGCCATGGTTAATCTATTAACCGCGGGCGGTTTTTGTTAAACGCCCGCCATGGTTAATCGATTTTCCATGGCGGGCAAAGGAGTCCGCCGCGGTTAATCGAACGATTAACCATGACCTAGCCCGTGGCGGATCCAATGCCCGCCACGGAAAATCTAAAATGCCCGCCACGGAAGTTCAATTTCTGTAGTAGTGCTCATCCGAACTCCGTTTCCGGCAAACCATACCTTTCTAGAGAACTAACGACGAGATCTACGCGATCGACGGAAGATTAGGCCCAAATCATGACTTGGCCGAAGTTGCCCCCAAGCTCGGCCGAGCTGGCCTAGAGTCCAAATCGTGTGGACTTTGGTCAGGACTCTTCCACCGCCATTGAGATGCAATCTAAGCCGTTGTTCAAGGTTGGTTTGATCCAAGGGTTATGGTGCATCCTCCGGGGGTATATAACCGTTGGATTTATTATGAGTTTGTCTCATGTTAAATTTAATAAATCAATAAACTCTATGGTAAGTAACGGTTTTGGAAGTGAATAGTTTTAATACCGTATGAGTTTTAAACTAAACTTAATGGTGAGGAATGCATGCAAGCATGTGCATGGTGAAGTGCATCAGGTTGTGGCTTTGATGAAAGTCATTTCCCCTTCTTCCATTAGCTCCATTTAATCTTATTTAAGTGGTGCTACACGTTTCTTCTCTTGGGATTTACATGCATGAGTGCTTCTTCATTTGTTGTGAGTTACATGCATGAATGATCCTTGGAGTTAGGAAGTTACATGCATAAGTGCTCCTTCATTTGTTGAGAGTTATGTGCATGAATCATCCTTTGGGAGTGATGTGATTGAGTGCTTCACGTGAGTTGCTTTCGGCTTCCCTTCTTGCATGTTGGCCTGCTATAAAAAGACACATCCTCTATGGTGATTCTACGAAGTCACAACCACAACCACATCTTCAGCTGCTAGTGGGTTTTTCTCCATCCCGCGATTTCGCACGCACAAAATCGTTGGAGAGCAGGTGCCTCCGGAGCCCTTGCCTCTCGAGAATCCTACACGGGGTGTGCGTCAATTAGGTGGTTTTTGGGGAGCGACTCACGCCATTTGCCGCTTTGTCTTCTTCCTGGTGGCATGTCTTCTTCTTGGAGTCATTCTCAGCAGTCGCGAACTCCTTCTGCAATGACTATCATCTACTACTTCGGGCAACACACCGAATTCGCACACAATTTGGAGGTCTTTGGTGCTAGTGGAGCCCCTCGATGCCTTCGGCATGGGACTAACATCTGGGTATATCGTAGCTTCGTCTCTTATTCTCGTTCTTGTATTTCTTATAATATGTGCTCTCTCTCGTATGTTTCATATGCCTTGTTCACCTGCTTTTAATCATGTTTTGATCATATCCATGATATATGTTCTTGTTGTTTGGTTAGCTATGTCATGGTTTAATTATTCTAATCATGTTTTGTTATACACATGACAACGTTTAATGTCACAATTATGATGCTATTTTTCTTATATGTCATCACATTTATGTTGTTATTTCTCTGGATTAAATTGAGTTGGAAAATGCCTAAATTTCTAACAATAACAAGACCCCCTAACCCCTAGGTGAAACCCTAATTCATTCAATTCATTATTCGACAGGCAGAAGCCCTAGGCTCTCTCTTCTCTAGTTCTAGAACTAGAACTAGAACTAGAACAAGTTGTGGAACTAGAAGCCCTAGAATTGAGTTGAAGAGTAGGCGTCAAGTTAAGAGATTAGTATTGTAGGCTCCCATGAGAGAGACTAGAACTTGTCTTGTTTAGAGATCTAGTTTGTGGGTGAAGGGAAGAGCCATTTTTGGAGGAAGTGTCGGACTTGTTGATGACTCCTCTAGATCTTGTACCTCTGGGATCAAGTTCCATTGGAGCTTGCTTCTGAGACTTCTATGGCAGATCAACTTCTTATTTCAATAAGTAACATTGTTCTTATTGTCCTTAAGGTTCGCAACTCTTGTTTGAGTACTTTAATATGTAGGACTCTATAGATTAGAGGGGTAGTTGTAGGTGTAAACGTGGTGCTTAGACCAAGGTTTTGTGGATGCACCCTACCTTCCGGATCGGTGGTAAATAACGGGGGAGACTTATAGCCTTGTTAATTCTTTGTAGTCCACCTCCAGTTGGATAGGACTTAGCAGGACCTTTTGCTTGGGATTGACACTCTCTGCTAGTGTATTTCCTTTTGAATAATGTCCCCATAAGACAATATCAACATGCTTACAATACTACACAAATGATTTTACTAGGCACTTCGCTTTTTTGTTAACCATGACGGTTATTCAAAAACCGTCATGGTAAATGTTTCGATTGACCATGACAGTTATTTTTTATTAACCTTGGCGGTTATTGAAAACGTCCACGGTAAATCGATTAATCATGGCGTTTTTTTCTAAAAAACCGCCACCGTAAATAAGGCCCGAGAAAAACCCAAACTAAAAGCCCAATTGGCCCAATATCGCTGCTCAAGTATATAATGAAACCCTAGGGTTTCCACCCTAACACATCCCCTCCCCACTCTACCAGAGAGCCCCTCGGCCCCCGTAGTCCCGTTCCCTCCCCTCTCCTCACTCTCCACCGTCGATCCTCCCTCGCCTCTAGGTCGGGCGCTCGACTGTCTCTCTCCATCCTCCTTTGGCCCGTCCCTCCCTTTCCCTCTCCCTCCTAGCTTCGGCCCGACGCTTTGCCGCCCGGCGCGCCCTCCCCGAAGCTCGCGGCGGCGGCCTCGGCGTGGATCCGTGTCCCCTAGCTTGGATCTAGTGCCCCCTAGCTTTGATCCGCGTCCCGAGCATGGCGGCGGCGTCCCTCGAAGCACCGCGGCGGTGGAGGGAGGCTTGAGCCGCGGCCCGGCGACATCGCCGAAAGTGTGGATCTGTGGTGTTCCCTAAGCTGATCCCCGCCTCTCCTTCGGATCCCGGCGTCCTCAAGCTGGCGGCGGTGGAGGCCTCGAAAGCACGGCGGCATCCCGGCCGAATCCGGCGTCAGCGGGTAGATCCGCGGGGCCCATTAGGCTTGTTTTTCTTTATTCGTTTTTCTTTACTTTTCTTTTCTTTTGATTAACGGTGGCGGTTTTGAAACCGCCCATGGCTAATCCAAGCGGACAACCGTGACCCTAGCTCTTAATCAAAAATGACCGCCACCGGTTCATGTGAGTAGTAGTGTTACAAGGATGAAGAACTAGACAACCGTAGGAATCTCCTCTACCTCTTTATCCTCTCAGTCCCTTGATTGCTACGAGAAGGGATCAAGTATAGCATCGACATTCTCTCACCTTTCTACCTGTGGATATGATATTAAGGGCACTCACACGGTGCTAGAAACTATCATGGTTTCTATAGTTTTGGACATTGTGTCAAGAAACTATCTCCCACAATCTAATTTTTCTATCATGATGTCACATGGCCCACTTGTCACTCTCACAAATTGTCTTGGTTTACGTGAAGACCTGGTTTCTTAGTTAGACTTGGTTTCTTGTGTTTTTCCTCTCTCTCTTCAATAAATATAGTGCCACATTAGCAAAATGTAATAAATAGAGGGGTAATAAATGAGGATAGAAACCATGATAGAGTTCTGCATTGTGAGTGCTAAAAAAACCCTCTTTTCCGGGTGAAGTGCTACGCTGGTATCCGTGCGCGACTTACGGATTATACAAGTCTTAAATATTTTTTGTGGGCATAACTTTTACCAAAAAGACATGATTTACGTAACCAAGGAGTCATTAATTAGGAAGTATATTTTTCCATCCATGTCCTTAATAAATAGTCTTACGAGTGCATCTTTTCTGAAAAACTATCAAGTCTTAAATGGTTAAGGCAGTGATGTAGTCCGGTTGTTGTGTCGTTAGCTTTTGGGTTCGATACCTGCGGGCCTTTTTTTTTTTTTTTTTTTTTGCTTGTGGCATGTTTGCTTTCCTTTGACTTTCTTCTCGACGGACTCCCCATGGCCATGGCGATAGAGTCTAGCACGACGCCTAAGGTGGAGTCCTGTGCCTCGACGAACTCCATGGCCTCCGAAGTACAGCAGGTCGACGGAGTGCTACGCCTCGGACGGACTTGATAGCAACGAGGGAGGTGTGCGAACCCTAAACGCTAATTAACTAGAAGCTGGGGTGAGCGGTGCTGCAGGAGACGAAGGGGAGACGAGAGCGTGCTGTCTTGCGGAGAGAGGAAGCTAGGGAGTAGGTGGTATGCACACGATTAGTGCGGAGAGAATCGAGGCACCGCGCTATTATGGCCTATACAAAGCTGATACAGAGTACGCGTGCAGAATGGAAGTGAACTAGGGGTAAATGCGTCCAAGTGCACCCTCGTGATCGTAGAACGACAGGTTTTGTGAAAACGTTAGGGGAGCTCAGAGCGACAAGTTTTACGAGTACGGAGGGAGTATGTGATAGTATCAACATTAATGTAGGGTCAGCCGGGCCATAGAGGTGCATGACTGGCTGGGCTTGGTCTAAGCCACACGCCACACCACACCACACCACACCACACCACGTGTAGTATGTGTTTGTTTTGAACAAGGAAGTATCAGTTCAAATACATTTTGACAAGTCTGCGGGGCTTCTCCCCCACATGTAAATCTTCATTTTGAGTGACATATAGAGGATAACTAAAACCTAGAAATCATGAATGGTTGTGAAGAGCTGAAACATGCTAAAAGTACAATCCTTAAAAGATTATAGACAAGAATGCAAGGACAAGAGCGTGCTTGGCTACGCCGACCACAATAATGTTTAGAGAGGTCCTATTTCTACACATTCGTTTTCAACGCACATTTTATGCATTGTCCATTGAATTAATGATCAAACAAACACATTTCAAAGCGAAGACGAAAGTGATCGTAGATTCTATATATTCGCTAGCCCACACTACTACAAATGCCTACCGCAGCTTTTTTTTTTTTTTTTTGGGGCAGGGGCGGCTGTCTCACCAGCCAGTTCTACAGTGGCCGCCCCAGCCCGCTGGAGGGCAGCTGCCCCCGCAAATGTCACAAAGGGGGCGGTCCTATGCTCAGTATTGTATGAATGGTTTGTTAGGAGCGGCTAGTGAAACCGTCCCATCATGAGCCGTCTCTACAGTGACCTAATGTAGTAGTGCCATGTGACAGAGATGAGTTCTGAAAAGCAATGGCAGAGAGCCGATCGAACATAGTACACACACTGCAAGAACTATGCAGAAAGGGTCACGATCATGCATGTGACAACCAATTGTCAACACGTGGCCTGCCGTGTTTTTTGCACACGGCACACAGATTTCCTAGCTTGTACAACGACCCAAGAAGATTGACAAGGTCATCGTCGCGGCATATTAGCCATCTATCCGTTCCATATAAATGCAAGATTTTCTTAGTCAAAACATTTCACATTCACTCACCAACCTTAGGACTGTAACGTCACCCAGTGGCACAGCGAAACTTTGACAATTTCTGCGTCGTTGCCGCGCCGGCCGTGTGTCAGGGGGTAGCAAGATGGATAAATTGATAATTATTTCTAACAGAAAACTAATTGTAGAACTTGCTATACACATATCCAACTGCAGATACTCAACACTATTGGATTGGAATATTGAAGGCGGTGCAGTAAGGAAAATAAATGGACTGGTGGAACCATTCAACTTCCTTGAGATTGACTTATTTGTAGACAAATTCTTGAGCTAGAAATATATCTATTCAGTCACATTCTTGTAGACAAATTATAAGTATTACATTATAATGGTACTCCCTACGTTCCAAATTATAAGTCACTTTGATTTTTTTTTTGGTTCATCCACTTTGCTATGTATTTAGACATATTATTATATTTAGATGCGTAGCAAAATGGATGTATTAAAAAAGTCATAGCGACTTATAATTTAAAACGAGAGAGAGTATCATTTATGTATATCCCACTATATTGCTTGTGTGGGAGTATGGCTTCTACGAATACTATTTAGTAACTTGAGATTTGAGAACACACTGATAAATTAGAACAGCAGCAGAACTACATTTTTCCCTTAGCTATTTCTAGTGTTAGGCTCAACTAATATATATTAAGAGGACGTATATATGATTGAATATATTAATATGATCTATCTAAATGATCATATTATTGATATTCATTTTATTATACTGAGAGATATAGATAGTTCAGAGTCAAGCGTACGTGTTCTGACATTTCTGCAAAAAGACCTGGGCACAAACTCGAAGTGGGAGGATGAAAAGGCCACTGGAGAATGGATCGGAGATGCAGCGTGCTTCATTTTCTAATGGCCGCTACTCATTGCGTTAGAGCAGACAACCTACCACACCGTCACTAAACAAGCGTTGCGTGAGTGAGTGAGTGGACCAGCGAGACTTTGGTTTCAAAATTCTGTTCATGTTGGAAGCGACTTTCACCCTTTTTTTCTGATAAATTTCTTCAAGCCATGTAATGCGTAGCTTGGAAAGGACTTACCAAATAAGCATCAGAATAATATTATTGCCGTGCCGTAGCATAAACAGCTGAAGCAACTAACAACGTCCAAGCTATCTGGCTACTATGTAGTATCTCTGCTAGCACATCAGATTAGAGTAACACGGTAGGCCGGCCAAATCTAACCCCATCTATTAAGAAAAGACTTTCAAGCCAATATGTGATGTTACCTTGACCGTTAGATTTTATACACTTCCATATGTACTTTTTTTAAAAATTACGTAGTACAACGCAGACGCTAACAATAGGCACACACACTCACCCCTATGAACACTATACTATGAGGACAAGGGAACCTAATTGTAGCTCATTTGCTATGGTTCAAATTCCGACTTTAGCATCGATACATACTTGTATTGTTAGGTTTATTCTAAGATTAGATGAAAATAGTTTTAAAAATATGGTGACAGGGTGATCATTAGTAGCGATACACTTGTGTGGCTTTGCCATCTTAAGATCTTCTGCCTAGTGTTTTAGGGATGCTAATAGGATAGGGTTTATGTGGATGCATTCATAAGTTTGTGTGAGTGTGCATGCATATTGGTAGCATGTTCTAGTACAATAGATAGCCCATTTATAGCTATGACAAAAAGGTAAGGTGGTAGGGGCAACCTTCACTAGTATACATATGGTTTTTATAGACGCCTCTATAACCTTGGAGGAAGGCACCGTAGCTTCATGATTGTCATTGGAGATCAATTTTCTAGGACAGTTCCATTAAGAAACTGCCCCTAGGGGTAGTTTAGTTAAGAGGAGCCACCCATGAAAATATGATTTTTCGAGGATAGTCGTCTTAGCACTAGCAGAACCGTCTTTAGAAGAGACGGACTTTTAAAGATGGTTCTCTTAAGAGAACAGTGTCAACGTCCCCCTAAAATAACTCCCGTAAATATCCTTCCTCCTCCTCGCGGCAGTGCTATTGTGAGCACCATCGTTGAGCTAAATTGGAGGTGAGAAATAGCAAAAATAATGGGAGGAGGGGGGATTTCCCTTTGAAGGAGTTGGGTTAGAGAGGTGAGCTTGTGGTATCCTAAAACTCTTTTCAAACTTTACCTATACATCTCTTTCACTAACTCCTTTCACATGGAGATCTAGAGAGGCATGATTTTTGTTTTTTCTTGAAACATTTCTAGCAATTTAGACCATTGTTTTTGCCCAACTTACTTGGATCACATGAACTCTAGTTAATTTGTATATTTATTTTGTCATTTTTGGTTCATAGTGTTTTATATGATTTTTTAAGCCCTAGGTATAGAATAATATAGTAATTTTACAAAAGAATTAGACAGGTCCTTAACACATATATATGTGAATAATATCTTGATGCAAATTTTACCTTTCCTTTTCAAAGGCCACATATGGACAAGTCATGGAAGAACACAGAAACGAAGACAAGATGTGGATGGTTTTATTGAAGCCGTTAAAAGGCACACTTTGATTAGCAGACAAAGGATTCCTCATTCCGATCGAAATGCGGCAGAATGGTTTCCATTCACAAGGATGGAGGGAGATGAAGTGGGTATGCAAGTGGACCAGGTTGATGAAATGGCCATGATACTCCAAACATCGAATGGCAGCAACAATGGAAATCCATTTAAAAACCATCATACAAGATGAGAATTCTATTTACATCACGGAGCTAATCGCACTAGGCGACCATTGCAACCTGTGTGTTTTTTTTTTGTCCATGCATTTTCAAACAATGGAACCGTTGAAACGTCCCATGCATTTCCTTTAATTTTACTTACCATCACAAGCAAGAGTTGTTATGATAGAAAAGGATAATGTTTTCTTTTGATTCTCATCCAAAACATTTTTTTAGAATTACACAGTACAACACGACACACTCACAACACGCATGCACACTAATCTCTATGAATACACGTACACAAACCCTACCCCTATGAGCACCTCCGAGGACGAAAGCACCGATAGATCTAGAGACTCCCGAACGACATCTAGAAAATAGTACCTGCTTAGAATTTTTGTGGAACATTTGAAGTATAGCGTTTTGTAACATAAATATGCTACATCGTGTAGCGATGATTTTTCTTTGGAGAGGACGTTTCTGGAATTCATTACAATTAAGTTAGACAAAGTCACATCCTCTGGCCACATGCTGGTTATTTTTTTTTCATGCATGCATTTGTGCCCAACAATATGCAAATAAATAGACAAATTGTTTTAGACAAATGAAACAGGTTGATGAGGAGAGGTTAATTGGAGCTAGTGTTAATTAATTAGGCCGGTGAACCGAGTACGTACTATGCGTAAAGAGTCAATGAGATGAGCAAGTCGGGCACCACACCAACGCATCCGGCATGGAATCATTCCTAGCAGAGGTTTGGATGATGACCTGGCTGACACGTACGTTTAATTTTTTTGACAACACACGTAAGTTTAATTTGGTTTAAAGAATGTATTCAACCTACCGGCACGTAGATGGCATCGTCCGACTATTTCACTTGGAACAAGTCGATGACACCTTAATTTATGCTGGCCGACGGCACGATACGGTGACGGATCGACTCGTTCGCTCCACCAATCCCAAACGGTGCATTTAGGTTCGATGCCTTCGGACAGTTCCGCCAGTTAATTTGGTTTATAACAAGGGCGGTCTGCCCGATCATCCGAACCTAAATCCAAGGCTACATACCGTGTCGTTTGGTTGGTTTGAGTTACCTGTTCATCCGTCGGTCATCGGTTGACCACACTAGTAGCAGCTCAGTCTGTAGAACGAGCTCATATCCTGAAAAATCATCTGTCCACCTCGTTCCGGATGGATGGATCATGCCGAATGAACGAAGTCAAACCATCTAACCAAACACGCTTGACATGTACCTAATCTTGCTTGACACAATGGCATTGACTTTGAAACTTCCTGAAATATAGGATGAAATAAAGGAATGCTCGCAAACTGCACGGCTCGATCGATCTCTCGTGGCGTGCCGGCCTCTCTTTCTCTCCTTCACCAGCAGCAGCTAGCGTGTAAGCTGTATGCAAATATATATTAAGAGATTGTGGTTACACACAAACCGTGTACCACGTGTTTGAAATTTCTGATCCGACGAATGCGTACGTACGTGGACAAACAAAGAAACATGTTTTGCAGCTGTGTTCGATCTGTTGTACATTGACGTTGAAACTTCCTCGATCAGAGGATGAAATTAAAGGAATAATATTGCTCACGAGCTGCACGACTCTGGCGACGTCACTTTCTTTCGAACGAACCGTAACTGATCCATCGACTCATTTGCTGTGTACAAAGAGAGCACCAGCCACTCCACCATTTAAATAAATTTTGAGCCAATGGGTAGTACATACGTATATACGGGTAGGTAGGTTTGTTACTTGGATACGAACACGATGAGGTCACTGCTCCTGGTTGGTTGCTTGGTTGTTGCTTGCTTGCTTAAACAAGAGTGTACAATTTTCATTTTATAAAAAAAAACACATCAATACGACCGTTGCACAAATATATGTTGCAACATCAAGCTATAAGAGCATATATATGCTGCATAAGATTTTCGACATAAAAAACATGATTAGTAGCCACATCAAAGTTTTACAAATGCAAAAAACTTTTACTTCTTTGCCAAGCATATATAAGACCAATTTGAAATCAAGTACATAGTACGAGGTTGGCTCATTCAAACATATAGAGCAGGTGGAGGTTTCAAATACTAACAAGCTAATAAGCTGCATCGAAATATATACGGCATGCACAAATAAAAATGAAGCACATACAGCACCTCTCTTCCTGAATCTTCTATCTTCTTTTCAGTCAACTCTAACAGGAAACTACCCTACCTACTTCCTACATCGATCTTCTGCTATCCTTTTCCTCATCCTCATGCATAACTGTATATATGTATTATATATATATAGTTACATCAAAATTCACAATTCAAACACTACAGGAACCGTGTTTGAAATTTCTGATCTGACGACGACAAAATGCGTGGACAAAACACAGCCATGGCGACGTTCATCACACCGTCGTTGTTTCCGTCGAGTGGGATTGCATGTTGTCTCGATGATCAGAGCCGTCCGCTGTTAGATCGGAGGGCCCAAACTTGGCGACAAGTCGTGGTCCAGTATCCGTTGGGCCAGTACCATCAGTAGTGCGTGTGGGGCTCATTCATCCTCCTCCTTCACCTACTACCATAACCAAGAAGTACCTCTGATGTAATAGTGATTAGAGACTCGGCCAAGAAACTATATATGTATATATCTTCACCGTCGACATTTGTGGCCATTAGACGTCATCTTGGGTTGGAACCGCCTATATATACTCGTGCCATCTTCCATCACGAGCACACACACAACACTAGCTGCTAGCATCATCTTCATCACTAGACACTCGCTCCAAAAAGGAAAACGAAGCTTAAGCATGGGCACCATCGACGACACCACCGCCGGGCTGTTCCCGGTGACTCGGACGAGCCGTTCACTGGTACCGCCATCATCAGCGACGCCGCAGGAGACGCTACGCCTGTCGGTGATCGACCGCGTGGCTGGTCTACGCCACCTGGTCCGTTCGCTGCACGTGTTCGCCGGCGGTGAGAAGGCGCCGACGACATCGCCGGCGAAGACGGTGCGGGAGGCGCTGGGGAAGGCGCTGGTGGACTACTACCCGTTAGCGGGGCGGTTCGTGGAGGAGGACGGGGAGGTCCGTGCGGCGTGCACCGGCGAGGGCGCCTGGTTCGTGGAGGCCGCCGCCGCCGCGTGCTCCCTGGAGGAGGTCCGGCACCTGGACCACCCCATGGCTATACCTAAGGAGGAGCTGCTGCCGGAGCCAAGCCGGACGTCAACCCACTCGACATGCCGCTCATGATGCAGGTATGCAATCGCTATACTATATATATATATATCGTCTATATATGTTAATCACTACATGTGTGCACTCATGCATGAAGCTAGCTAGGAGTATAGAAGTTTTACGATGCAACTTGTTTTTTGCATCTACTAAATGCAAAAAAGAAAAAGGCAAAAAAAGAAACTTTTTATAGTAATAATAAGCTCAATATATATAATAAGTGAGAAGCAGTAGTATATATGAGTAAAAATTTAGTAAAATGACAGCTAATTAGCGACAAACACACGCATTAATAATAAGAAAAGTTGGAAAAGGCAGCCGTCGTACCTTTGTAAGCTATGGAACTTTATTTGGCGCCATGCACAACCGTGACGTATATGTTGTTTGTCTCTCCGTCCGGCCGCTAAAAAGTAGTGTAGTAAAAAACAAAACTTCTGTCCTATCAAATAACAGCTGAATACATACGCAGTAGCATGAAACAATTTAGCGGACGGCCGGTTGCAATGCAACGAAATCGATGACCAAACCAAGTTTTGTAAAAACGTATGTGTCTCTGTTTCTTGCTGTTGGGCTACGTGACTTTTGTCTCCACGCCCAATTAATCAACTAATTAAGCAAAGAAACGGTACGTACTAGTAATTAACATGTACGTGTCGCTAATCAACTAATCAAGCAAATAAACTGTACGTACTAGTAATTAACATGTATGTGTTGCTATTCGGAATAGCGACACGTACTTGTTATGGACTGGAATAGCCTATTCTAGTCCATTCCCGGTATATATGGGTTGGTAGGTGAGGTGTGGAGTGAGTGATCATGATGAGGTAGAATAGCAGCACCAAGAACGTACACTCTCTACACGTACAAGGATGACCGACCGGCTACCACGTTACTACTCCAGCTGACATCAGAAATTGAGTGGCATCATCTACCATCATCTTGCATAATTCATTTGAGCCACACAATCCCAATCTCAATCGAGAATATAAATTCCATCAGTATGTACATGACAGTACACCAACAACGTGTACAAGTACTAGCTGCCTACCACCACTACAGTCAACATTGCATAGCATTGCTTACTTAATTAGTTTTTGTATAAATAATCACAAGTTGTGTCACTAAGCTTAGCCATATATAGATGCCCGGTCGGATCGTAAGTCCATCGGAGGAGATGGATGACATGTGCCGTACGTAATGTTGACGTACTTTCTTCATCATGTCCATCCATCTCCTGCCGGCAGCTTGTTGCTTGCACTAAGCATTTGTATGGTTTTGCGTTGCTGTCTGGAGGTTGTGAGGTCGTTGCCCTACTATATATATCTAAACGGAAAGTTAGGCAACATCAGTAAGGGGGTGGCAGCAGTAGGACCGTTTACAAATATACTAATTATATATTATATATATGTCCAGTGTGTTTGGTTAGATGGTGATCGATTGCAAAAAGATTTGTGCTAATTAGCGAAGAACTAGCTAACCACCACAACAAGCTCCAAGCCGGCAGGCCGGCCGAGAAGACGCACACGGCTATATCATCATATATATAATCCTCACACATATCTTTTGTTGTCTCAAGCATGGTAGTCTCAGCATGGGCCATCACTGTGTGATGTATACTCCATCATTGAACAAATCGTACTTATGGATGGATAACTATAGCAACAACTTGGAGATTAAAAAAGTTGCTATGCCCTAATATATAATGGTCAGCTAGCTAGTATCTTAGCTAATTCTGAAAAAAAAAACTGAAACCGCAGCCACATATCTCCGTGAAGCTGCCTAGCCCACTAAGTCGTTAACTAAATATAATAGGCATCATGCATTAAAAGTGCATCAATATATATATCTTGAGTACGTGTCTAGAAAAAGCTGGGAAAAATAGCAAAATCTTGAGTAAATCTAGCTAGTGGTGCAGTTGCATACATCCGATCCACTACTTATTACCCATCATGGTTGGTAAGATGTTGTTAGCGCGTCAAAATTAAAAGTGAAAAGCTAGGGTTACTATATTATTGCACAACATCCATCTGTCTGGATAATATCGTACGTACCACAGGGCCGGCCGGCCGGTCATGCAGGTCAAATGCCTCCATCGATCGGTCACGTAGCTTTCTGGGTCGAGTGACAGCGGCCACGTCGACTCGACTCACCTACCCTTATCTCTTGCTACCAAATTTTAACCTCCCATCCATTAATCATCAGATTATTCCTTCCTTTACGTGGTTGACACGTCGTCGTCGAGTCGTCCTTCTGTGTACTTTCTACATTAATTAATTACATATATATGGTGTTGGTAACTAACTCTACTGCTCCTTCTGTTCTAAATTTTAAGACGTTCTGGCTTTTCTAAATACATTTATTTTGTTATGCACCTAATTATACACTATCTCTAGATACATAATAAAAAAAAAAAAATTATCTACAAAAAGTCAAAACGTCTTATAATTTAGAATGGAGGTAATACTGTTAATTATTTCATGTCACCTTAATCTCATTATTGTCAACAACCTTATCAAGTTACTAGTAGACTAGTAGTATATGTTTTGCTTAATCATGGACACGTGTCACGTACCGCAGGTGACGGAGTTCACATGCGGCGGCTTCGTGGTGGGTCTCATCTCCGTGCACACCATCGCCGACGGTCTGGGCGCCGGTCAGTTCATCAACGCGGTGGCGGACTACGCCCGTGGCGTGACCACTCCCCGGATCACCCCAGTCTGGGCACGCGACGTGATCCCTAACCCGCCGCCGATGCCAGCGCCGCCGCCGTGTTTCGACGATCTCGGCCTCCACTACTTCACGACGGACCTGTCCCCGGACCACATCGCCAAGGTCAAGTCCCGGTACCTGGAATCAACAGGCCAACGCTGCTCGGCGTTCGACGTGTGCGTGGCGCGGACATGGCAGGCCCGCGTCCGCGCGCTCCGGCTACCCGACCCCCGCCGCGCCGGTACACGTCTGCTTCTTCGCCAACACGCGCCACCTCTTGCCGGCCACGGCGGCGCCGGGGTCAGGGTTCTACGGCAACAACTTCTACACCGTGAAGGTGACGCGGCCTAGTGGCGAGGTGGTGGCGGCTGATGTCGTCGACGTCGTGCGCGCCATTCGGGACGCCAAGGCACGGCTCGCCGCCGACTTCACCAGGTGGGCGGTGGGTGGGTTTGATGATCGGGACCCGTACGAGCTCAGCTTCACCTACGACTCCCCTCTTCATCTCCGACTGGACCAGGCTCGGCTTCCTCGAGGCTGACTATGGCTGGGGCACGCCGACCCACGTCGTGCCCGTTCTCGTATGCACCGTTCATGGCCGTCGCCATCATCGGAGCGCCGCCGGCGCCCAAGCCCGGCGCGCGCATCATGACCATGTGCGTCAAGGAACCGCACCTGGCCGAGTTCCAGGAGCAGATGAACCAGCAGCCATCCTCGTGATCCGCTCTCCTCCGATGATCGAACGATCATGCATGCGCGTGCAAGTTAATTTGGAATTTAATTTCTCAGTCAATAACGAACGAATGAACCGTACGTTGTCGTCGTCGTCTTCTTTGCTTGCTATATAAGTGCACTTCTCAATTTCTCATCAAGTCAATAGATTCCAATTCGCGTGTAATTTGCTTCTTGTTTGTATATTCAAAATTTGCCACAACTAGCGTTGTTGTGCCCAAACGTATACCTGCCCGGCTGCCCAAAAATGGCGGGCTAGCTAAGCTTTCTTTATGCACTTGTGTAGCAATTCACGGATGAATGAATGAAATAAAAGTCCATGATTTGTACCACATATACACATTCCTATACTACTTTTCCTAAAATTGAGAACGATTCTACGCTCTCGTTGTCCTCCCCAAGGAAGGATTTGGGTGTAGAGGTGGTAACGGGTCGAGTTTGTTGTGGGTGGACGATGGAGTAGAAATCCGCCCTCGACGACGCCTGCAATATTTGGCTAGGCCGACCCTCAATGAGATGGACGGGTCGGTGCCCCCGCGAGTTTTGGGTCACCTACACCCGTGGACAACTGCTTCGTTATCAACCTCTCGTCTCGAGAAGTCAAACGTTTTCAACTTCAACAAAATGTTTATACCATAACTAGAATCATCGGATGAATCATTGAATATATTTTCATAACAAACTTATATGTAGATAGATATAAACATTCCTAATTAGAATCAAGATTAAAGAAGTTTGATGACCAGCACCAATCATACCGTGACACTATAGCTCAACTGAAGATCGATGGAGCGACCACGGCAGTATGCATGAACCATCGATCAACGACTTGTGATTGAAACTTGGCTGAAACTGACTGAGAATATAGTATAGTTGGCAGGATTTGACTCGTGATCGTGTCGGCCGAGCTAACAAACAAACTGAAATTGCGACGGATGATAATGAAGATAGCTTAGCTGATCGATCGATGTGGAACCTAACCTTCTTTTGTGTGGGCTGGCCTCACCAACTAAATAATTTCGCCTAGGATAACTAACCTATCTATAGTATATGTCGATAGCGTACTGAATCAAAGTCTGAAACTCAAAGTGTCGTCGTCCTACTCCTATATATGCTTTCTGATTCTGACGCCAAGCTTCCGCCGGCATGACGTATGCACAAGCCATGAACAGGCCAAGCACAGCACAGCCGATTCTTGTTTCCTTCTTCGTTCTCCCTCGATGTCTTGGAATTTTTAACGTGTGTTGGCCGGCCCATCGTGTTGGCCTGTTGGGTTTCCTTCCTTTCTAAATAAATGGGCTGGCCTGTGGGTATTATGCAGGTTGATAGCAGGCCTGCCCATCGGGCTGAAAGCTTGCCCGCGCCACTTCGAAGCCCATATGTGGCCCAACAAAGTGCTCAAGAGAAGACAACCACTCCCACCCCAACTCGTCACCTCACCTACCTACTCCGGGCGACTCCGGGCGCAACGCAATCCTTCCCCACTCCACTCCACTCTCCTCGCCGGCGAACCCTAACCCTAGCCAATGTCCTCTCCACTGCCTCCGCCGGCTGCGGCGGCGGCGCCAGATTCGCCGAGGGCCGCGGAGGAGGAGGAGTTGCGGGACTGGGCGGAGATGCCGTCGGACGCGCTGGCGGCGGTGTTCGGGAAGCTGGACGTGGCGGAGATCCTGCTCGGGGCCGGGCTGGTGTGCCGCGCGTGGCGCCGCCTCGCGGCGTCGGACCCCACGCTGTGGCGACGCGTCGACATGACGTACCAGGGGATCAGATGCAGACCGAGGAGGTCGAGGCCATGGCGCGCGCCGCCGTCGACAGATCCGCGGGCACCATGGAGGCCTTTGGCGCCGAGAGCTTCGTCAACGACGAACTCCTACGATACATCTCTCAGAGGTAGGTCGGGGAAAAGCTTTGCCCACTCCGTTTCATTTTTTTCTACTTTTTTTGTTGTTAAATAAATGAAATGATGGATGGACACACAGACTCTTGCTAATTCGTGGTTCGTACTCACTGTTGTGCTTGATTACTGCAACCAATTTTGAGGAAATGTTTCATCTTTTTCTACGTTTTTTAGAGCATTCTTAGCTAAACGTACGGTTTCTTCCGCCTCAAGCTAAATTTTGATCACAATGCTGAGGAAATGTTTAATCTTTCTGTATTTCTTTAGAGCATTCTTAACTATAAACGTCGATCCCACCTCAAGCTAAATTTAGAGCAGAATGTTGGTTTTCCTTCGTCTGCTTATTTGTGTACAGGACTCGGTTACTTAGTAAGATGGGATGTTGTGAGTAGGTTTATCAGTATAAGATCATGTGTAACAACTGTTGAGTCCGTAGTGTTTGTATGTAGCTAATTCATATGTAGCATTTGTCTCTTGTCCTTGAACTTTTTCTGTATTGTACTAGGCTCGGTGCTCCAAAGGAACTGGGAGTCAGTTGCTTGCAAGTAGATCATTTGGGCATATAACCATGGTCAAGAGCAGGATTTCCGGGATTAGACAGAATTCCGTTGCTGTTCGATAGGATATAGAACTGAATATCTTCGACGTGGAAGCTTATGTCCTTCAAAAGTTTTGCTTCACAGGAAGATTTAACTGTTCTTCAATAAACTATTAGGGTCCATGGTTTCTATCAAAAACCTTTCTCTTGTAGCTGAAGCATTAGCCATCGTTGCTGGAATGAATCCAAACATTGCTAGCTGGTGAGCTTTTCTGCAGTTTATTCTTATGTCTATGTCACCTTTGGCGGATGGCGAAGCTATCTTGTCGTCGCAGACTTCGTTGGCCCTTTTTTGGTAACCCTGTTTCATGCATTCTTTAGAAGAAACATTCGTGTAGTGGGCAGCTAGAGGACCCTGACTATGCAGATGGTAGTCATGGTTGGTGATGGGTTGAGGCTGTCCATCTCGTCACCCAATGTTGTGGAAAGTGAAAGAGGGGTAGAGGTGCGAAGCAAGATAACTCTTTGCTTAAATTCATGATTACATCTAGGTTTATATGAGTCCCAACAACCTCCTAGTTCTGAGCACTATCAATCCAATCACCGACAACTTGAAGCAATCTAAGAAACTGAACTAACAAACCAATGAAGCTCCTAACAAACTGTAGTTTCCATGCATGCTGTCACACCATTATCATCATTGTTGGCATTGTGCTGTTATTTTGGCCAGGTGGAAATAGTGTTTGCCTCATAGAACAATTCACCTGTGTTGTTCAGAGTATCTGAAAGTTTCGCAGCTTGCAGTTCTTTCACCCAATTGTCTGATTTCATAAGAATGTGAGAATTTCCTAATGGACTGGTATTTGAGGCAGAAAACTAACTTGTGCTTGCTATGTATGTCTAGAAAGTAAAAACTTGACCAACCTAGGAGGAACTAGGTGCCTTTTATTTATAAAGAAATAGGCACCGATAAGGACTTGAACTTGGTGTCCTGGTATACATCTATGCCTTCAACCGAGTAAACTCAGTTCCTGTTCCTCCTGCTGCATATTCGTAATCATAGTAGTAGTTTGATGTTGAATGTTGACTCGACAACTTTGAATCATGCCATGCAGCTTGATGTTAGTCTACCCACCATTTAACTAGAACTAGGTTCATCTTATATTGCTATCAAAGGAAAAGATCATCATGCAATTGAATTGTCTGGTGCCAAAGTTTACTATCATCTGTGGCTATTTTCTTTCTGCTACTTAAAATTATGAATGTCATCTAGCGTTGGTATAATTATCCAACGCTTGTAAATGACTCCTTAGTCAGAATTGATATTTTATTTTGTTTGGCTATTGCTTGCTGTGTGCAACTGTTTGCTTCAAGTTCCAATTATTTTCTTTTGGGACCTGGTACCAAATTTGATTTACAACATTTACCAGCTTCAGCAAGTTTGAATTCTTATATATGCTGACATAATGCTTATCGCTGTCAGATGTGTTTTACTGTGGTTCATTACTCTTGTTCTGTTTCACTCTTTTAGCAAGACGTAAACATGTAGATTGTTTGTACAGTGTCAACTCAGGCAGCATTGAGCTTTTTTTTTGGATTGTGTGTTGATTTTTTCTCCTAATTTGGTTTATATAATGTTGATATATTATTATTGATTGATTTAAGAACTGGCATTGATTTACCAAAGTACTTTTGGTAACCCTTTTGAGCAATTTCTGTAGCACAGGTTTTTATTCTGCCAGTTGGTCATCGATTTTTTTTTTTTATTGTGCCGGTTGTGATATTAGAAATCAGCTTGGATCTGACACCTGATTACTTGGATTCACTAAAGCCAAACTCATTCAGATTTACCCATTCTGCATGCAGGGCCCCCTCATTGAAGAGCCTCCATCTCTGCTTGTGCCATCATGTCACTAATCAAGGTTTTGAAGAGGCAATTAATGGTTTCCCTCAGCTCGAAGAGCTAGATGTTACATTCTGCTCATTGAATGGCAGCATTTGTGAGACTGTTGGGCGAGCCTGCCCACAACTGAAATGCTTCAGGTTGAATGTGCGCTGGTCTATTCTTCATAGTGAGTATGCACCATACGATGGCATGGATGATGACACGGAAGCATTAGGGATCGCTAGCACCATGCCTGGGATCCAAGAACTTCAGTTGATTGGTAACAACTTGACCAACGACGGACTCATTGCAATCCTTGACCGTTGCCCTCGCCTTGAATCCTCGACATTCGCCAGTGCTACAACATTCAAATGGACGATGTGCTGAAATCGAAATGTGCTAGGATACGAGACCTGAAGCTTCCTCATGACTCCATCTCCGACTTCAGGTATCGGGCTTACATCCTCAGCAGCATAGCTAGCTATGGCTCTGATTTTGAGTTGGATATGTATGATGATCTGCTGGATGTGGTCACTGAAGATGATGAAGCTGATTTTGATGATGATTTCGATGGCACAGCCTCAGATGGAGGCATGGACGATGATGACTTTGATATCTGAAGCCAGAAACTAAATAGAACAGCTTTTCCGTGGCCCATGTGTAGTGCTGTGAGCTGGAATGGTTTGGCATCCCCTTGTGTTTGAGATTCGGGTAGCTAAGGATGGAATCTCACTGATGTTTATACCTCTGCGCCTCCATTTGGTGTATAAGAAGCTGGAGTAGCTAAACTGGTTGTAATTTATGTAGAACGGTTGGATTTTGTTTTGAACCCAATTAATTGATAAATTAATAATAACCTAGGGCGAAACAAATGTGTATTTATACCTCTTGTCCATGTTAGAGATGTGAGTACATGTCAGTATTTACTGTAGATCCATACATGCACTTTGGATGTGTCAAAATTTCAAATGTGTATATATGCCTCTTGTCCGTTTTTAAAATTGGTTTCCATATTTTCACAGGGTACTATATGTTTTCAACTATAACATGGTTCTTTTTTTCTTTGAGCAAAACGGTTTTACTGTAGATATGTGAATTTGTTGCTGAGCTAGGCTAAGTTTTGCTTCCCTGACATTTTGTTTTCTGTGTGGCTTCCTTTGATTTGTCGTTCCCTTTTTTGTTTATCTTGACTTTTGTGAAATGAGATGTGCTCACTTCTCGGTTAAATAAAGACCTCACAAAAGTTATTTGCGAACTTGAGTTGAAGTGCAACAGTACACGATACAATTTGTGTCCCTAAATTAAAAGCAACTCGATCTCCTCTGACGAGGAGGAGAATACAATTCTCCTGGTTGAGTTTGGTAGAGAGAGCTGATGACCTACGCATCGCATGCCTGCAGTTAAATACAAGTTAGATCTCTCTGAATCAGTTCCTAGCATGCAATGGACACTAACACACAAGCTAGGCAAGCGCAGTGGTTATAAGCTACCAGAAGCTAGCTCTAGCTGCAACAAATGGTGACTGACTGAAGACGACACGTACAGCATTGTGCGGCGCCGGTGAGATGACCGATGAATAAAGCAGCAGGCAGAGTTTTATTTTTCTGAAACCAGCTGCCACCCTACAAAGCTATCGCACGCACGTTTCAAAGGCGCCGAAAGCTACACTGCACAGAGGCTGATCCGTGGAGGGATGCTTATCCTTATCACATTCATTTATCCTTCCTTGCAGATAGCTTGATGGTGTTCTTAACATTGAAGCTAATGTCGACCTAAAACTCCTCTGCAAGTCTTGTTTACAGGGGATCGACGTACTCATTGCCCTTCCAGGCATGACGTATGGGTCGGTCCTAGAAACACGCCAGCACTACACTTCGTAATTGATGGATGAGGTTAGCTAATCCATCATAATATAGAGTATTGTACCTGTATATAGCCCAGTACTAATCCATAGCTTTGATTTGACTTGATCCCAAACTAAATAGTGAATACAGTAGTTGGGAGTCAGGTACAGGCATGGGCATTGGCAATTTGGCATGCAGATTTTGAGCTGGCCTCAGTTATTGCAACAAGGACAAGCCGCCCGGATTGCAGGAATTGTTAGCTGACCGTCCCACAGATGCATTCATTCATCCGCGTCTGTCCTGCATCCGTCTACCAGCTTCAGTCCATGTCCATCAGAGAATACGCTACTGTTTCATTGAAAGACAGCAGCTGTATAGCACTCAAGCTGTGGTGGTGCATCAAACACTGTGCAGTCCAGGAAGGAGAAAAAAATATATCATTTTTAGGAAGATAATGAAAGCTTTAGCACAGCCACTGACTAAACAAGCAGCATCTGAACTGAAAGCAAATCACCTACTAGCTATGGAGTGCCCATCTATCTATCTATTCTATCAGTATATATATATACCAGTAAAGCAAGCACAAAGCGTGCGTGCGTGTTCCTGCTACTACTATCCAAGCGTATAGGTAGCGTCTGAGAATTGTATTTCTATTCCTCTATACTCTATACCTATAGTAAAGTTGGTAGCAAAGGGTTTGATTGATGCCGACTTTGTCGAGTAACATCCGGAAAAAAGGATCACCGTTGCCTGCGTCTCATGTCCAAGGAGAAGAAATTAAACAAGAAAAAGTTTCAGAGTGCATCATTGCAACTATGCAGACATTTCGGGGAACTTGATATATTCGCTGCTAGGTGTAGGCCGCCGTCAATGATTCGGTGCTCCTCTCTGTGAAATCAAAAACAAGGCCAAAACACATCGCCCTGTTACTGTGGCCGATCGAGTTTGTTTTAAGCGTAAAAGGATATACCATACCATAAACCGTAAACGAAAGGCGTTTTCAGCATGGTTGGCTTTGAAGCTACCAGTGGTTAGATCAGACTGAACTTTGAAGGGCTCCGGGCAGAGACAGTACAGGCACCGTCGGAGAAGAAAAGCGCCGCCGGCGGCCGGCGGTGGTTGAGGAACACGTACTGCAATACGCATAAAAACGCGGCAAAGGAGCAACACAGGACCTGGAGCAGGACCATCCCGTCATCATTCCCGCCGGTCTAATGCATACAACTCATGGATGGCATCAGATTTGTTCCTGATCGTTTTCAGAAATCGTTCCTTACAACAACCCCAAGTGGTCGATATATGTGCATGCAGTTGCAACTTGCAAGTGCAGGAAACTAAAATCGGACCATCCATATAATATCATACTCCGTACAGTATCACAGTGTCACAAGATGATGTCGATGGACGACCTAGTAGAGTTTGCAGTAGACAATATATATATGCCGTCTTTTTGTTTTTGGACAGAGGTTGTATCATATCATGGCCTTGTTTAGTTGGGCAAAAAAAACTTGCCAAGCACTGTTTGAATCTCTATAAAGACAATCAGAAGACGTTTCGTTTGTTTACAGTAAACATTGTCCAATCATGGACTAACTGGGCTCAAAAGATTCGTCTCGTCATGTATAACAAAACTGTATAATTAGTTAATTTTTTTACCTACATTTACTGCTCCGAACATATATCTTTTGGTGTATTTAATGTGATGTGATGGAGAGAGAGTCTAAAAACTTGGAAGTTGGAGGCAAAAACTTGCCCAACTAAACGAGGCCCATATCATCATTAATATATCCTGGATGATCTCCTCTTCCAAGATGATGTTGATCGACCAGACTTGACTATACAGTGAAGCTATATATCTGAAAGGGTGGGTGACTAATTCCTTGACAACTTTGAGAAGTGCCCATCAGCGAAACATAATACAATAGGTATGAGTGTACTTAGCTAGTTATGAGGCACATGACAAGCATACACCGTGTGAGCATGCACCATCCTGACAGGCAAGTGTGTGACTCCGAGAGAGACCAGAAAGGCGACGCTAGTCCACACACACTACAGACAGACACAGACACAGCGCTGAACATTTCAACGTGCCCGTTGCCTCCTGGTGCGTACTGGAGTTGGCTGGGCTGCAGACGAGTGAGGAACAAGTTAGAGTAGACTGTGGACCAGAGGTAGCGCTGGAGGTCGTAATCGAGGGAGGTTAGCAACAGTCGTCTAAGCAGTTGCTGCCATGCCCGTACGTGGAACTTGTTTGACGGCACGGCTGGGGTGGTGTGGTGCGTGTGAGAGATGACGGGGATGATGTGGTGCCTGATCGCCACAGTCCAAAGCTAGGTGGACAGGGGTCCACGGGGTACTTGACCCAGCCTTGGAGCAACAGGACAAGGTAAGGTAAGGTAACCAAGCGGCGGCCACTCATCACATTCACATGCTTGGGTTGATTGGGTGGGTTAGTAGCCACACACGCAGAGACACACAGCAAGCACGCATATGGCCATCACACTCTCACACACACAGACCCTGCTTGGGTTGTGAACCATACAAACTACCCTTTTGTGCTGATACAGTCAATGAGAAGCAGAGTAACGGTGTTACTAATTCGTCCAGGAGGAGAGGAGAGGAAAAGACTTGTCATCAAGGAACAAGGACTAGCAAGAATGGACAGTCGTACAGTAAGAGAACACAGACACAGAGGCATAGCGACGCCCTTTAACTGAACCGGAGCCCGGAGACCTGCTGTCATTACTCATCTCATCTGCCACCACGCTCTCATTAACTAACAAGCTAACACCACACCGTCGGGAGAAGAAAGCGCCGCCCCTCGCCGGCGCCGGCGGTGGTTGAGGACCACGTAGTGCACTGCAGCACACTGGTGGTGGTCCGGCCGGTCCATACATAAAACGCGCGCGGCAAAGGAGCAGCAGCAGGACCATGCATGTGTCGAGATCTTTTTTGTGTGGCCGTCCGCACCGCGCCTCCCCTCACTCCATCATTCCCGCCGGCCGGTCTCGTGCCTGCGCAACGCGGATTTTGTTCCTCTGATCCTTTTTCACAATTCGTTCCCATGTGGCCCTGTGCGTGCATACAGGAGCATCGAGAAATCAGTATCACAAGATGATGTCGATGGACCGTACCTAGCACGTAGTAGAGAGTTTGGAGTAGATAATATGCCCTTTTTTTGTGCTTGGACAGAGATTGTGTATCGTATCGTATATCCTGGAGCTAATAAGAGTAAAATGCACCCTGGGTACCACCTAAAATATTCAAATGTGGGTATCGATGGGCATCTAACTTAAAAAACGTAAGCGGTCAGGAGATTCAAACTATTCCGGTGATACCAGGATAGGTATCTAACTTAAAAACGCGGTAGTCGGTACTCAAACTATTCTCAAGGCGTACGGATAGGTACTCCAACTTAGAAATGTAATATCCGTGTACTCAATTTCTTTTTTCTCATTCCTTTTTTCCTTTCTTTTCTTTTACTTTTACTAGGAAACATGCCCGCGTGGGTAAAGGGTTCTAATCACGTGCCCCAGGCAAACGATCGGACATACTCACTCATGATCAATTTTTTTTTCTCAAGGCGCAGGCAAGCGATCGGACATATTCACTCATGATCAATTTTTTTTTCCCATTTGTACGGCTCGTATTTTTCCTTGGCTCCATTTCTCGTGAGGCTCGCGCCGTCCCTCTCAAGGCCCTAGGCGCTAGTCAGTATTCCATCGCCCGGCCCTAGTTTTTTTTATGCGTATGGCTGTACGCACGGAAGTCATTCAACGACGATGAGCGGAGAGCACGTCATACAAAATATATGGATCCCACTATAAAATAACAATATTGTTAAATTAAATACGATAAATACTAAAGTGACATTTAATCAAAAAGTAAAGTTCATTAAATTCCTTTGCTGCAGTTCGGCACCGATTAGCCATGTGCTCGTACGTTGCTAAGAGCGAGTTACACAAGCTTCGATTAATTTTGCTCCTAATCAGAGGGATCGGTGGCTCACAGGAACCGCGTGGGGAAGTTATTTTGGAGCCGGGCGGACGGGATGTGCAGGGATTACCGCGGGGGCTGCCGACGGTTCCGGACGAGCGGGAGGGGATCGCACTTGGACATCCACGAGCTGCAACCGACGCGGACTCCCGGAGTCTGTTCGGGTGAAATACACAGGCGGACAGATACGGCAGGAGGCGGACGGAAATTCGGGGCAGATTGGCGAAATTTTCACGTTTTATTATTATGTATAGATTTAACTAAAACATAACTAAGTTGTTATTTACTTTGCTGCTAACCTACACACACATGCATGTTCTATTAAATTTCATAGTATTCATAGGAGATATTCATAGTATAAAATTCTCGTAAATATTCATAGCTTAAAAGTTCTCATAAATATTTATAGATAAAAATTACAGTATAAAACTATCGTGATAATTATTTGTGTGCTGATTATAGTACCAAAATCATTTTTGTAAATCATAGTTGCAGCGTGCTAATTATAGTAAATAGAATGCGTGCTAGTTTTAGTAGACATAATGCATGCACCGTGTGAAGGCTAAAATCAGTTTCATCGCAATTTTTTTTTGTTTATATGGCGTGCACCTCAAAATATTATAATTATGGTAACTACTTAACGTCAAAATATGATTATTCTTTATTCTAATTGTCTCGATCAATTCTAGTAACTTTGCTCGCATGCATCAAGTAAATGAACGTAAATAGTTTGAGTACCGGTTTGTTACGCTTTTCGAAGTTCGAAGTATCTATTTGGTACCCATAGAATAGTTTGAGTACTGGATTGTTACGTTTTTAAAGTTGAGGTACCTATCCGGTACCCACATAATAGTTTAGGTATCCGAGGGTGCATTTTACTCGCCTAATAAAATAAAGTAAAATAAAATCGATCCCTTCCTTTCCTCTCTCGCAGTTCTCCCCACCATCTCCTCTGATTTCACCTTCACCGACGAGATCCGCTTCCCTCAGCACCACCACTTCGCCGCCTCCATCCGCCTCTCCACAACAGCCGCCGATTCTCGCTCCCTGCTCATGCATGGCTACTCGATCTTTGGTGGTGGTACGACCGCCTCGTCTTCACCAGGGGATCCGGGCTCGAGCTTCTTCAATCGCCGTGATGTCTACAACACAATCAATTTTGCGGTGTGCTTGTTCATTGCAAGCTCGTCCATCCCATATTCAATCTACTTTGCGAGGTCTTCCACCGGGTGCATCGTCATCAACACCCCCGCGACCCCTTGCCGACGATCCCCGTCTTCTTCATCATCGCCATTGCAGTCCCTCGAAAGCGAGGACTTGGTTGTAATTTGGTCTTCCGTTGAGGACCTTTATGTAAAAAGCGACTATTGTGACAATATAATATATGTGTTTGTTGTAAAAGAGATATATGCTATTATGGAACTCCAAACATGGTGCTTTGCTATTATAGGACTCTTAACGTTTGCTTTGCTCTAACGACACCGAAAACAATTATACTTTGCAAAACATGACATTTGGTCATTTTAATATCAAAATACATCTCCAATACACGTATTTTGGCCTAAGTGGACGTTTTTGCCCTCGGGTGTTGTTTGTGCGCCATTTAGGCCTGATTGGCCCCTCGACGTCTTTGCGTGGCCGGGTGGCTACCCGATTCATTTGATAAATGCCCGCAGATTCAAACCGTGCATTGCACGTGGTTGTGTCCATTTCTTGAAAGTTGATAGTATCGTTTTCTACGGTGACACACGCATTCCTCGTATTCAACATAGACTAAGACCTCCATTTCTTGAAAGTTGATAGTATCGTTTTCTATGGTGACACACGCATTCACGATATTCAACATAGACAAAGATCTCCATTTCTTGAAGTTGATAGCATCGTTTTTTCTACGGTGACCACAATGACATTCCCGATATTCAACATAGACTAATTAAAACCTGACCTTATCATCTGTAGTTGATGAATCAGGCAGCCTGCCATTTCTCCTTTGGTCCACGGAAAAAAAAGACCTCGACGTCATGCCATTAGCCTGGTGCAAGTATGCATGTACTAGTCCACATTTATAAATGGCCGCCGATACACACATAAAAAAAATGGAAAATAATATGTGCAGCCGGAACTCGCAACAGTAGGAAGCAAATGGACTTTACTAGGGCAATAGCTTCATCACATTTGTGGACCGTCGGCCGGAGGATCAAGGGCGCCCGGGCCATCGGCGTCCATCGCAGCCCGACTCTTCATCATCTGCGGTGCCGGCTCTCCGACCATGGAGGGGAGATCGGCGTCACGCGAGGACGACTTCGCGGGAGGCGGGCGGGCGGCGCACGGGAGGATAGATGAAGAGTCACGTAGGGAGATGAAGAGGCATCGATCGATTAAAGCGTAAAAGGCGAGAAGGGCAAAAGGGGAATTATGGAAAAATACATGTATTTCTCATGTGTTTCATATTATCAAATGAATTAAAATGAACCAAATGTCATGTTTTGCAAAGTGTAATTGTTTTTCGGTGTCGTTAGAGCAAAAGCAAACGTTAGGAGTCCCATAATAGCAAAGCACCATGTTTGAAGTCCCATAATAGCAAATATCTCGTTGTAAAAAACCATAAGTTGGCTTAGCAACCATCAACCTCCCCTAAATTCTTTGAGAACTTGACAAGTGCCCATCAAAACATGTATAGTAGCTTTTTTTTTAAAGCGAGCTTTTGCCCGTACATTAAGAGAAGTGCGATAGTTCTATTACATCCTAGAAGCTCCCCTTGGCGAGCCGGGGGGGGGGCGAATAGGCGAAACATTAACAAAAGGCAAGGCTACAACGGTGGTGCTTTGAGTGTCGTGACAAGAGTGAAACAAATGCGCGGCGAATAGGTGGTGGCGATCAGCGGCTCGTGGTCGAGGGCGCCCGGCAATGCGGCGGTAGGGGATGAGCACATCTAGGACCTCGCGATCGTGGTGTGGAAGTGGATCGGGCCCTAGAAGTGGCCGTGGAACCTCTCCGCGATCGTGGGGTCCGTGACTGCGAGTTAGTGCCCTCCGGCCTGCCCTCCCACTTGTTGAGCAAGATGCGGCGAATTTGCCGCTCCGGATCGGGTCTCGAGGGCGGACTTGGCGGCAAAGGCGGTCGCCCGCCCCGGGTCCATTCGTGAGGGGCGGGTCCAGAGGTAGCGCGTGAGGGAGTCGAAGAATGCTTTGCCGCCGAGGCCGTAGTGCACGCTCCAACCACGTGTGTAGTAGTTGCTCTGAGGAGCGTCGACCGTCGTGCGTCACGCGCCTACATCCCCAACATCTACCCCTCGCCTTGGCGGCGGGGTGGCCGACCGAGAGTAGCTTGGATCCACCGTGGTGTCGGTAGCATTCTTGATTGCTTCAGCTAAGGCACCGAAGTTGTGTCGTAGGAGGCGGCGGGGGGAGGGGGATGTGGGGCAGCACTGTCTGGGCGTCCAACCTCTCGGCATCCACAAGTGGCGTGGGTTGCTCTATCAGCATTGCCAGGGACTCCACAGAGGTGGATTGAGGGGTGACGCCACGAGCTCGTCAAGCATCGGGTCAGCCCAGGTTATTACGAGGAGTACTTAGCTATAGTTATTACGAGGCAGAGGGCCAAGGCAGCCAATGCAAAGCCGAGAAAAAGACGCAGACAGAGGAAATAAAGCAGGAGGGAGGCAGCTTTTTTTTTTTTTGACAAGTTGAGGGAGGCAGCTTTGGTTGTGTCATGGACATGATGGACTCATGGCTATATGCAGAGGCCAGGGACAAGGACAGGAGAGAGACAACAAGGGCGCCAGGACGGACGGGAACGGAACGGAAGCCCGCATGACCACACATGAGACGAGAGGTACCGCTGCACGACAGGAATGTGTGTGTGACGCTGACGCCGACGCCGAGAGAGAGCAGGAAGGAGACGCTAGTCGGAGAGGGTTCCACGGGTGCTTGACCCTTGGAGCAACAGTCCAAAGACCAACCAACCAACCGGCCTCATCTCCTCACCACCTCTCGTCACATTCACATTCACATGCTCAGGTGGGTGGGTTAGCCACACAAAGATCGACACAGCAAGCAAAGCATATATGGCTGGCTATCACGTACGCTCACACCAGTCACCAGGTGGGTTAATTCGATTCGATAATTACCGTGCCGTCAATGAGAACGAAGCAGGGTTGGTGTTCTTCGTCCAAGGCAACAAGACCAACTCACTTGTCAACAAGAGCAAGGAACAAGGATTAACATTTGTGAGCCATCCATTTAGGTAGATCCGATGCTCGATGAGCTCTCGGCATTCCATGTCGGCGCGCCCACCTACTGCGTCTTCGGGATGTGCGGGAGCCAGAAATTATGCAAGGGGGGGGGGCGGTCAACCATATAAGAGGCGATTGTATATTATTTCTTGGATTTTTGCACCGATTTAACCATGCACGCTATTCTTTCCATGATAGGCGACCGTGCCAGCGAAGCCAAGAATTAATCATAAAGGACCACCAAGATAAAATATGAATTTGTGTGATTTTGTTTTGGAGAAGCCATAAAAAAATATATGACAAAAGCATTCATTATACTTTTCTAATACAAATTATTAAATTATATGTTCTATAAAACAATTTATTGTGATGTGGGGGGGGGGGGCCCTACCAGCCCCCTGGCTCGCCCTTTGGGTATCTCCTCTTTTGCCTCGCGTGGTCCGTCTTAGCTTTGTGGGAGTCGAAGTGTTGGAGGCTTATATAGTGTGAGCACCGCGGCTGTCGGCACTCCACCATCGGCTACTCCAGCCGTCGCACCGCCGCAGCCCACCGCACTTTGTGGCGGGCACTCCACCATCGGCTACTCCGGCCGTCGCGCACCGCCACGACCACCGCTTTGTGGCGGGTGCCTACGGCGATTTCGGTAGCGGCCTTTATCGACTCCTTGACGTTGCGGTTGGAGGAACACTTTGTGATCAAGGCTCCGCCTTGCACACGTAGGTCAAGGGTTGCCGACGACGGCCCCGGATCCCACGTTGCAACGACGTGCGTTGGTCGCCAAATCGTCTTCCGTGAACCTTAGCGGAGAAGCGGGCGCGGCGTGTCTTGGTTGAACAAGTGGCCTCACGTGACCCGGGGCGTAGTGTCCGATACCCCGGACTCCACGGTCGCCGTGAGGGTTCCACCAACACTGCCCGTGGTGATGTCCCATTTTCTAGGCGGAGGTCGTCGCGCAAGCTCATCCCCTTGTTCGGCCTCGCGGGGAGGAATTGAAAAGTTTGCACGAGCCTTAAACGGCTCTGCGAGTCGCTTTAGTCGCACCTTAATTTCCTCGCTTCTTAAGCACTTCTCTTCACGAAAAACGTGCGATACTCACTTTCGAAAAAAAAAACCAAGAAACATAGGCCAGCAATAATACTCACTCCGTACAGGACACACCCCACTGACACAGGGGCATGCATGACGATCTCAACTGGACCGGAGCCCGGAGACCTGTCATCTCATCTGCCACCAAGGTAGTAAGCCGCCGCATTAACACCACACCGGCCCCTCCATCTACCTCTCTCAACTCACAACCTGTCTCGTCCGCACCGCATCACACCTCACCTTCATCCACTGCGCACGACGACGCCACCAGCCGTCCATGGCCATGGTGGTGTCCGGCGCCGCCCCCATGTCTGACGTCTCCTTTTCTTGAACAACCGTGCTCGTCCGTCGCTTCCACAACCTCCCTTCCTTATCCCGTTGGGACGGGACGTACGGGACCGTCTTCGTCTCATCCATCCCTCCTTCGCCAACCATCTCCACGGCTACGTACGGTACGTACGCGTGGCGGCGTAGCCCACTTCTCCAAAGGCCGGATCCCTCACTCCATTGTTTGCTAGTCCGTCGCGGCGTGCCGTGCGTGCCCATGTCCGAGTCCAGCAGGGCGTTCCAGCTAGAGACGCCGTCGTCGTCGTCGTTGGCCACCGGCGACCATGGTAAGCCCGCCTCGGCCTCGGCCACGACCACGGGCAGCGTGCCGTTCCACAGGCTGTTCGCGTTCGCGGACGGCGTCGACGCGGCACTCATGACCCTTGGCACGCTCGGCGCGCTCGCCAACGGCGCCGCGATGCCGCTCATGACGGTCCTCTTCGCCCGCCTCATCGACGCCTTCGGTGGCGCTGCCGCAGACACCCGTGACGACGTCGTCGCCCGAGTCTCCAACGTCTCCCTCCAGTTCCTCTACCTCGCCGTCGCTTCCGCCGTCGCCTCCTTCGTGCGTAAGTCATCCATCCTGAGCGTAAATCTCCACCGACACGTACTCTCACACTGACCTCTCTCTCTCGCCCGCTCCCGGCACGGCAGAGGTGTCGTGCTGGATGATCACCGGCGAGCGTCAGTCGTCACGGATCCGAAACCTCTACCTCCGCGCGATCCTCCATCAGGAGGTGTCATTCTTCGACCACGGCGCGACGACGGGTGAGGTGGTGGGTCGGATGTCAGGTGACACGGTGCTGATCCAGGACGCCATGGGCGAGAAGGTTGGCAAGTGCGTGCAGCTACTGGTGGCCTTCGCGGGCGGCTTCGCCGTCGCCTTCGCACAGGGCTGGCTCCTCGCGCTCGTCATGCTCGCCACCATCCCGCCGCTCGTGCTCGCCGGCGCGCTCATGTCCACCGTCGTCGCAAGGATGGCGTCACTTGGACAGGCTGCCTATGCCGACGCCGCTGCCGTCGTCGACCAGACCGTCGGATCCATCACCACAGTAAGTAAGCATCGTCGTCGTCGTTCATGTCGGTCGGTCCGATGAGGCTGGCTGGCCATGGCCATGACACGTCACTCACTCCACACCCCTGCTGCCACTTCGTTCCCAATGCAAGGTCGCGTCATTCACCGGCGAGCAGCGGGCGGTGGACAAGTACAGCGGCTCGCTCAAGAGGGCCTACAGCTCCGGCGTCTGGGAGGGGCTCGCCGCCGGTGTCGGCATGGGCATCGTCATGGTGCTCCTCTTCTGCGGCTACTCGCTCGGGATTTGGTACGGCGCCAAGCTCATCCTCGATAAGGGATACACCGGCGCACAAGTCATGAATGTCATCTTCGCAGTGCTCACTGGCTCACTGTAAGTCTTTTTTTTTTCCATCTTCACCAACGCATGCATTTCCGACAGAATTTTGTTGCATCAGTGATTCTCATCTCGATAATTGGCAGTCAATTTCATAAAGAAAAATAATTATCAGTCAAGATCATGACAAGTGTGTGTGCAAGAAACGATTGGGTGGTTTCAGGAACAAAAAGACTATCAGGGTGGATTCTGCCGTTTTCTGTCTATGATAAAGCATACAGTACTATATTGGGATTTGCCCCTGATTAAGACATGTCAAGCCACTCCAAGACACAAAATTAGCTGTTTGTTTGACGGTGATAAGCACTATATGCGTCATCAGCAAACAAATAAAGCAGCTCTGCACGTTTGGTTTATCAGTTAGCGCTTAGCAGCAAAAGACCAAATGCAGATCATGCCAACCTTGCCTTTTTGTTTTATCAGGTTCATACTTTCCATGCCCAGCAAGGTTGGCAGGAACCAAGCACTAGTGTTGTTGATTGAGTAACCATAATTGTCTAACTCAATCGAATCGAATTCTCAGGAAATTCACTTCAATCTTTTGACAAACTTTTTCACTTTTGTCTTTTGCGCTGGCACAATTTCTTATCATGTACAGGAAATAAATTTCTATCTTTAATTAGTGCTAGATGATTCGTCCACTGCACTCTCAGCATACTTTTTCTCACTGAAATCAAAGTACGGTTGATTGCATATTGGAGTTCTTCGATCAGACCAACAGAACCACTTACTAGTTAGTTTAGGAAGCTGACCCTGTTGCTATTGCAATCACCAGAGCTCTGGGCCAGGCGTCTCCGAGCATGAAAGCATTCGCCGGAGGGCAGGCTGCAGCATACAAGATGTTTGAAACCATCAATAGGGAGCCTGAGATTGACGCATACAGTACAGCAGGTAGGAAGCTGGACGACATTCAGGGAGACATTGAGTTCAGGGATGTTTACTTTTCGTATCCAACAAGGCCTGATGAGCAGATCTTCAGTGGTTTCAACCTTGCCATACAGAGCGGCACAACTGTCGCGCTAGTTGGGCAGAGTGGGAGTGGCAAGTCGACGGTTATCAGCTTGATTGAGCGGTTCTACGACCCTCAGCTCGGTGAAGTTCTCATAGATGGTGTTGATCTAAGGGAGTTCCAGTTGAGGTGGATCAGAAGTAAAATTGGTCTCGTGAGCCAAGAACCGGTCCTGTTCACTGCTAGCATAAGAGACAACATAGCGTATGGCAAGGACAATGCAACCGCTGAGGAGATCAGAGCTGCAGCTGAGCTTGCTAATGCCTCCAAATTCATAGATAAAATGCCCCAGGTCAGAATACTGCTTATCCTATGAATTTGCAAATTTCATCACTGATGACGAATTCTAAAGAAAATATTAGTATAATATGGAAGTCCAAACAGATTGGCATGAGTCAAAACACCAATGAGAGACAGAATACTGCAATGTGTTTGATTTTTTTTTTGATGTTTTTGACATTTCCCAGGGTTTTGCTACTTCAGTTGGTGAACATGGAACACAACTTTCAGGTGGGCAAAAGCAAAGAATAGCCATCGCCAGAGCAATTCTCAAAGATCCAAGAATCTTACTATTAGATGAAGCAACAAGCGCTCTAGACACTGAATCTGAAAGGATTGTACAGGAGGCTCTTGATAGGGTCATGACGAACCGGACAACTGTCATAGTTGCTCACCGTTTGAGCACTGTCAGGAATGCTGACACCATTGCCGTGATTCATCGAGGATCAGTAGTCGAAAAAGGTATTTCTCTTCTTCCTGAAATTAACATGCCTTTTCTAGCATCAATTGCTTGGCTCCTAAAAATTTCACACTTCATCAGGTTCACACCATGATCTTGTAAGGGATCCAGAGGGAGCTTACAGTCAACTGATACAACTACAGGAAGCAAGCCATGCTTCTGAGGGTGCAAACTACCATAACAAGTCAAGTAGGAAGGGTGATTCTGGGACTCACTTAGGCAAACAAATGTCGACACATCAGTCACCAAGCCAAAAGTCACCACAGAACAGAAGCAGCAACCACTCGTTTTCAGTATCACATGGTGGGCCTCTACAAATTGACATCCAGAACAGTTCTTCAAAGCATATAGATGAAGAAATTCAGCACGAAGTGCCTCTCAGTCGCCTCGCCTCACTTAACAAACCGGAAATCCCAGTGCTTATCCTTGGTTCTATTGCTTCAGCTATCAGCGGAATGATCTTCCCGATCTTTGCGATACTTCTATCAAATGTGATCAAAGCATTTTATGAGCCACCACGTATCCTGAGGAAGGATGCTGAGTTTTGGTCATCTATGTTCTTGGTGTTTGGTGCGGTGTACTTCTTGTCAGTTCCTCTTGGCTCATACCTTTTCTCAGTGGCTGGGTGCAAGTTGATAAGGAGGATCAGACTGATGACATTTGAAAAGGTGGTCAATATGGAGATCGAATGGTTCGATTACCCAGAGAATTCAAGTGGAGCAATAGGCGCAAGGCTATCGGCGGATGCAGCAAAAGTTCGGGGCTTGTGGGTGATGCATTGCAACTGGTGGTGCAGAACTTGGCAACTTTAGTTGCCGGTCTGGTAATTGCTTTTGTATCAAACTGGGAGCTCTCTCTTATTATACTGGCTCTGATACCGCTTATTGGCCTCAACGGATGGATCCAGATGAAGTTTATTCAGGGATTCAGTGCAGATGCAAAGGTATGACTAGAAGTCATGACAAATGTTGATGTTTCTTCAGTAAGTTAATCATATTATTCACATTTCATCAATTCACTGATTCTGTGTTATGGTTTCAGTTGATGTATGAGGAGGCAAGTCAAGTAGCAACTGATGCAGTGAGCAGCATCAGGACAGTGGCATCATTTTCAGCTGAAGAAAAGGTGATGGATTTGTACAAGACAAAATGCGAAGGACCATTAAGAGCAGGGATCAGGACAGGAATAACAAACGGTATTGGCTTTGGGGTTTCCTTCTTCTTGCTGTTTGGTGTCTATGCAGCCAGCTTCTATGCTGGTGCACGGCTTGTAGAGAGCGAGAAAACAACTTTTCCCAAAGTTTTCAGGGTATGTATCATGTTGAATGTAATTATAAAAAAAGTGAATTTTAATGGTACAAAATATTTGTAAATAAATAATATATGTTTTCACCATTTGAATGCAGGTATTTCTTGCTCTCAGTATGGCAGCAATCGGGGTGTCACATACTAGTACCCTCACATCAGATTCTTCCAAAGCAAAATCAGCTGTATCTTCTATATTTGCCATAATTGATCGAAAATCAAGGATTGATCCAAGTGATGATGCTGGGGTAACCCTGGAGCCACTAAGTGGCAGCATCGAATTTCGGCATGTGAGATTCAGATACCCAACACGGCCCAATGTTCAGATTTTCCAAGACCTATGCCTGACAATTCAATCTGGAAAGGTACTAAACATCTTACTTCTTCAGGATTACAGTGTTACTTGATTTCAACCTAAGCATACATACAAGTTTATGACACCAAACATAGCTAACTGTTTGTGCTATATATGTGTCTTACCTGTCAGACTGTTGCACTTGTTGGAGAGAGTGGTAGTGGCAAATCAACGGCGATAGCGTTGCTTCAGAGATTCTATGATCCTGATGCAGGCCATATCCTCCTCGATGGAGTGGACATACAGAAGTTCCAGCTGAGGTGGCTAAGGCAACAGATGGGGCTGGTGAGCCAAGAACCATCCCTGTTCAACGACACCATCCGGGCAAACATTGCCTACGGAAAGGATGGACAAGCAACAGAATCAGATATCGTGTCTGCCGCACGGCTGGCAAATGCTCACAAGTTCATCAGTTCATTGCATCAGGTAATAATAATGCATGTCAACCTCAAAAGTACTCTGCATTGATATGTAAAAAGAAATGACAGTTTACATTGATGAGCTTATTACCTGACTGAATGAACAAATGCAGGGATATGACACCTTGGTCGGGGAGCGTGGAGCTCAGTTATCAGGAGGGCAGAAGCAGCGCGTCGCCATTGCCCGCGCCATTGTCAAGGATCCCAAGATCCTTCTGCTCGACGAGGCGACAAGCGCGCTGGACGCAGAGTCTGAAAGGACGGTGCAGGACGCGCTGGACAGGGTGATGGTGAGCAGGACGACGGTGATCGTCGCGCACCGGCTGTCCACGATACAGAGCGCGGATGTGATCGCCGTGGTCAAGGATGGCGTGATCGTCGAGAAGGGGAGGCATGACACCTTGATCAAGATGGAGGGTGGTGCGTACGCGTCCTCGTCGCGCTCCATTCAGCAGCACCGTCGTCGTAGCATACATAGCACATGGCAAGGTCCAGACAGAAGGGAAGGATAGAGTCTGAATTTGTGATAGGTGAGCAAAGACTGGCAGCAGCTTAACAAAGTTCAGTGTTGTCCAGCTCCAGAACAGCTCCTGGTGAAATAGTTACAAGGCAAAGATGCATAAATTCTGCAGCATAGATAAGCAGGAAAGAAGATTACACAAATAACAATGTATTAGCAATCCTGATCCTGTCTAAGTTAGTACTAATATGAATTACTACTAATGGATGAATACAGATATTCAGTGTAACATATACTGAATGTAGTATATATATGTAACAACAAAGAAATAGATGATGGTGGAATCTCCTTATCTTGTTTCAGTCTCTCTCACATAATACTATTGAATCAGCCGTTATAAGAATACCAATTCCGCCATCACAAAACTGTAACGAGTTCTAGAGATGCTGAATTCAAGAAAGTCCACCAGTGAATCGAGCGATAAATTAAGAGACTGATGAACCCTAGAGAAGATAAGCAGCATCTAAGCCTGCAGAAAACATAATTTGGTTCTCCTCTGTCAGAACTGTGAGAGTCAAAAAAAAAACAGGGCCATGAAAGCACTGAAGAAGCAGAGGCTATGGGCGTCCACTCAACGCGCGCCACGTGCACCACCAAGGGGCATAATGGTAAAATCATAGCGTGACGCACGAGTTGCCTTTTCTTCTTAAAAAAATAAAAGAAAATAAAAATCTACAAACGTGTGGCGTCGACAGCCGGGCAGGTAGGGAAAGGAAAGGTCTCGGCGTCGCCATGGAGCTCACCGGCGCCGCGCTCCGGCGATCCGCGCTGCCGTCGGTGTCCCCGGTGGCCGCGAGGGTGGAGAGGAGGAGGAGGCGCCCGGCCAGGGGTGGCCTGCGTCGGGGGCGGCGGGTTCGGGGAGGAGGGGTACCCCTCAGGTACTACGAGGCGGCGGCCCCGCGGAGGAAGGCGGTGGAGGCGGTGGCGAGGGACCTGGGCAAGCTCCGTGCCATGGGGCTCGTCGCGGGGACGCGGCCAAGGAGAAGGTCCTCTCGGTGAGCCATCTGTTTCTTCCCCCTTCTTCCTTTCCTTTTTGTTTTGCTCATGTATTAGATTTGGGAAATGGATGAAGAATCTGAGTAAGCTTTAGTGGCATGGCCTTGTGATGGTGTTTGCTGCAAATTAATTGGTAGTTCCTGTGGTAGAATTCGGGTGGGATTTGAGGACAACCATGCTGATGATTTAAGTAAGGGTATATATGGTCGATTTGGTATCCGAATCCGAATGGTAAAAGTTGCTATTACGTTTTATTACCAACTAATTTCAGTTCCTGCTGGTAACCCAGCGGTTTTGAAAAGAAATTACCAGTGCTTAATACTTACTTGGACTGAACGAGAAATTTGCTATTATATGAACATGTGTATCAAGTGTGTGTGTTGATGGAAGCGCAAGTTGAGTTCTCATTTCTTTGCATCTGTGCACGCAGGAAGCCACAGATCTTCTGCTGCAGGAGCTGAGCCAGATGAAGGATGAGGAATACAAGATAAACAAGGTAGAGAAGGCTGCTATGAAAGCACTGAAGAAGCAGGAGAAGGACGCGAAGAAGACTGCCACTACGATGATGAAGTGTGAAGAAGATGAGTCCTCCTCTGAGTCGAGCGAGAGCGATTGCGAGGATGAGGCAAACATGAATGTCGAGCAGGGCATGATGATCTCAACAGTGGTTCCCCAAGTTGTTGCCTCAAGCGTCTCAACTGTCTCCGTGATGGAGTGTGATAAGGCTGCAATGAAGGCCACGAAGAAGATGGAGAAAGAACAAATGAAGGCCATGAAGAAGATGGAGAAGGAACAGAAGAAGGCCGCGAAGAAGGCCATGAAGATGGAGAAGGAAGCAAAGAAGATGGCAATGGCTACACTGAATGGCTGCAGGGATGAAGACGATTCCTCGTGCTCATCAGAGTCTAGCTTAAAGCGAATGTGAGGGACAAGTTGTCAGGATGAGCCGCTGCGCTACAATCACCGCACCAGAAGTGCCATCTCCAAGCACGGGTCTCCCCATCATAGTTCCTCAAATTCCAGCACCTTTGGCACCGGAGCTATCTCAACCTTCAGAGCCAGTTATCGCGGTGCAAGCCAGCAGAGTCAGCAGCGTTGCATTAGCTGAGATATCCACAACCAGCAGAATTGAGGTCTGCATGGGCGGCAAATGCAAGAAGGCAGGCTCGCTTGCTCTTCTGCAGGAGTTCGAGAAGACTGTGGGTACCGGAGGTGCGGTCGTCGGCTGCAAGTGCCTGGGGAAGTGCGGCCTAGGTCCCAACGTGCGGCTGAGGAGGAGTTTACGCGCTCTGCAGAAGGTTCTGCAAAGGGGAGCCCACTCTGCATAGGTGTAGGTTTGGAAGATGTTGGCACCATAGTGGCAGGTCTTTTCGAGACGCTGATCTGGGCATGACACCCACCTAGACATGGTTGTACTACCTCGTATTTCAAGAGAATGTACTCACAGATGCTGGACTGAACAAATGTATAGTGCAACTACGGCCCTTGCTAGGCTGCTAGTGCTAAGTTTATGTACTATAATGTCTGTATAAAACATGTATGGTAATCAATGTTTCTGATTTGTGATCCTTATTGGACTGTGATTATTCTCATGCTAAGTTTATGTTCTCCAGTCTGGACGAAGAAAAATCTGAAACTAGACAACTAGTGTCCAGCAGGTGCAGTGTTGTGTTTGAGGTTGTCGAATTCATAGTAGTTTTCAAAGATAAGGCGGTGCCCATCTTCATTACTTAACTTATCTTCTGCCCTAGCTAAAATAAAAAGTTATCTGTTGGTACTTGATTTCTCTTTTATTGACTCGGGACTGTTTTATCCTGTGTTGTTTGTTCTCCATTTGTACACTATGTATGGCCAGATCTGTCGAGTTCAAAGCCTCCAATGCAAGGTTCATTTTTGAAGAGTTGATGTACTGTGTTGTGAAGTCATTTCACTAAGCTAGGGTTGTGAAATCAAGCAATTCCGTCTTGTAGAAGAGATCCTTTTCTAAATGGACATGTTCAAGATTGCACGCTTCAATGACATCTTTTATTTTGGATTTTGGATGTAATATGTCTATTTATTTTTTCAAGCCTAGCGCATAGTATAAACTCTCCAAATGCAACAACATTGCATTCATGTTGCATTTGAGAGGGGGTGTTAGGGGTATTAGCATAATAATCAACCTTGTCCATGGTTTCTCTACTGCATCCCCATGTGCTCTATATATTGTCCCTCTTTGGGCCTCAATAGTATCAATCCAATTTAGTCCCCTTTATTCGTAACACAGTTCACCTTTTTTTCATCTAGCAACATGCTGTTTTGAACCATGTTGGGATAAATAAAAACCGGTTGTACATAGATAAATTTTGAGGACAATTCTTATGCTCAAATTGTTTCACAAAAATAATTATGCTTAAATTGTTGGTAGGAACTCGAGAGGCTGCCAACAACAGAATGCCAGTAGTAATGCGCAACACCATCAGTATCTTATTGAGTAGCTGGATCCATTTGCAAAGAGAGAATGTCTAACATCTGAGTGCACGAGGATGAATATCACAGGTCTCTGCATTTCACATTTCGTAATCTTGACAGAACACTGATATAGCCATCTGAGAGTAGTACTCCAAAAGAATGACAAACGATCAGCACTAGCAAAATTTAACATTTTTCTCGAACAATGCAGGAGAGCCATGTGTCATTTTCACTAAGAAGAAAGATAAGGAGCGGGCACAGAACCTACTCCCAGAAAGACATGAGTGAACTCCACTGGGCATTAGCTTGGCACCCAGATATAAAATTCAGGCCTCAACATTCAAATGTTGGTGACAAGCACTTTTCAACCATGTCCAGTAGGTTTGAGTTTTCCAATGCAGCCGCAAGAACACGTTCTTTTGTCGTTCAGTTGCTTATTCACTGCAACAAAGAATTAATTTATATGCTGAGATACTCAGCCAAGCGATAGATATTCCCCATATAACTATTGCAGAAGCTGTATAACATGTACCAGCAGCTGCAGTTGCATGTGATCCAGGGGCAACCCTTATGTCCACCTGCAAAAGCTAAGATTCAGATGGCTGAGGACACAACAAATAATACACACACATACATTGAGAAAGAGAGCGCTCACAAAAAGCAAACAAAGAAACAATTTCCCTAACATGTTGATGATTGAAAAAAAAAAAAGAAGATTCCATATCTAATTATTCCCACCAGTAAAAGTCAAATATTTTCATGAAATGTACAGCAGAAATTTACATGAGCTAGTAATTTTCTAACCATTTCAGTGACCAAGTTCAATGCGCAACAAAAGTTTAATTAATTATTTTTATATTAAATCTGACAGACAGACATTTCAGGCCCGCGTACCACCTCTGAAAAAGTAGTTAGCAACGATTAACAGTACAATCCCTAATGACAGCAGTATGCTGACATAAATGACATGCCTATCCGAGATTTCTAGAATTTGCTAAACTGGGCATGATTATATCAAACCTCGATTGCTCTAGAAAAATAATACTGATATGTAAATCGTAACATAAGTACTCTGTCTCAAGCTTTAGAATAATGACAACAAACCTTGTAACGAGGAGGGAGACTTTGTACAAGTTTCACATGTATGCAGAGGCCAATAATACTTGCCATGCTGCAGTGCTCCACTGTTGGGGTGAAATGAACCCTGATGCAAAGCAAAATGAACCTCAAGATCGAGTGACCTTGAGTAACGATCATGAACTGTACATCCAAACCAAGGCACCTAGACATGAGAACTTACCTGACGTGACTGCTTTCATCATTGAGTGCAATTGAGTCTTCAGTTAACACATTCAGCTGTTCCAACGAGTATGGGTGCTCTGGATCCTTTATATCTCTAATGTGATGTAAAGAACATTAAGGGACACAACCAAATGGCTAGGATAGAGAACTCACGAATAAATGAAAAAAAAGTTTCACTGAATTTATATGAAGGATATCAAATACTTCTAGCTGGTCTATGGGATCTGCCACATGTTCATCTGTGGCCTCTGGTGTCTGTCGGACGCGCCTCTCTTTCTTCTCATGGATTATAGGATTAGTATTAATCAACCCCATAGCCATTTCTATGGAATGCAATGCAGTAAGTAACCTCTGATGAGAAAGGCAATAAATTCTTGCAAGTCAAAACAAATGAAAGTGTGTTAGCAACAGTATCTTGTTAATAAATTCCTGCAAGTCAAAACAAATGAAAGTGTGTTAGCAACAGTATCTTGTTCACACTACACAGCCAAGTCGTAGCGTAAAATGTTTGCCAAAGAATATTTATTCTGCGGGCTGCACTACTATGAACTCAGACAATTTGTGCTAGTTATGACCGATCTAGCTAACCGAGAAGTGTTATGTACCTATGTTACAGTTACAGAGCCGAGAAATCAAAGGTCTATCGCATGGATACTTTAATCCATACCCAACACAAGCGAATCAAATGAATCTAACATGAACCAACACAAGAGGCCCTCCCACCTCACCTCACCTCACCCTCACCCTTGTCGATGTGGGGAAACGGAGTGGCGACTGCCCGACTGGCGTATGTGGCAGTCGCGGGCGCGCGCGGTCGGCCGCCCGTGAGGAGTCGGAGCAAGATGTCGTCAGTCGCCTCGGCGGCTCAGTGCGACCTCGTCGTCGGCCAGACGAGCGGAGGAGTGAAGGCGCGCGAGGGGCGGGCGATGCCACGACGGGGGCGAGACGGTGGTCGGCCGGCGGTGGCTAAACCCGAGCACTGCGGCAGCTGACCAACGGAACACGCGTCTGGCGGCCCATATACAACAGCAGCGGCCCATGTGCAGCCCAGAAAAGAAAGACGGACTCAAGGCCCAAGGCGACAGAAGCATAGATACGGAGTACATCTGCTCCAAAAAAAAAAAAAAAAAAAAAAAAAAACCCGGAGTACATCATCCTTCTACTGTCAGGCAACTTCGGTTTGATTTTGTTAAAAAATTTTGGATTTTACCCTAAAAAAAAAAATTTGGATTTTTAGACTCGCATAACCTAAATCAAGTTCAATTAGACTCTTAAAAATTATAAATACATTTAGAAAACTATTGAAATTGCGAACACATGGTTGATTTAGGGCCGCATGTGTTTAGTTTTTGTGATGTAGTGATTGTCAACAAATCAACATTCTCCTTCTATTTTCTTTTATCTTTTTACGCTTCGGTTATGTTTCACCCAAGACACGTGGAGTGTGTCGAAGACGATCTCTTGGTTTGCGTTGTGCGGGTGTGGAGCTCGGAGATGGTAGCCGACGGTGAGGTGAAGGGGGCCAAGGAGGGCGTCTTGCGGCCGACGGACCGCGGAGGTGAAGGACGGACGTGAGGCTTGGACCGAGGGACCGGATCGCCGGGTGGCTAGCCATGGTGGTCGACATCCGGGACATCGACGGGATGCAAGAGGACGTGGCGGGGACCGTGTCGATCGGGTCAAGACGGGCGAAGCGCAAGTGTGCAGAGCGGGAGCTCGGATGACTTGGCGACTTCGGGCGGTCAAGACGGCGATGACACGCGGTCGAGGAGGTTTGGTGGTTTGCCCTCAAAACCATCGGCGCTGGTTTAGTGGTTTGGGCCTCAAAACCACAGCGCTGGTTTTCGCGGGTTTGGGCCTCAAAACCCGGTGTTCCGGCGGACGGCGACAAAGACGCGGCGGCATCGGGAGGTTGCGTGGAGGCAAGGCTACCGATGAGGAGGCGGCGCGGTGGCCGTCGGATCGAAGATTACCCCAGAGTCGACCGAAATAGCCTTAGGGTTACAAAAATCGACTCACGTATCTTGGGTAGTTTAGGCAGAGGAATTGGGGCTATTTAGCCAGAAAGATACCCTTCATCCTCCCTCGCCTCTCATTTTCACATTTTCTACCAGGGTTCCAAACTCCGGTGTGAGAGGGCCCACCGATCTTCAGATCGAATTTGGTTGGGCAAGGTATTTAGCCCTAAGTAATTTTGTGCCATGGTGGCGTTTTGGAGATGAGCAGTTGTGCCCGTGGTTTTTGTTTCTCTGTCTGTTGTGCGTGCTTCCCTCGTCCCCTTCCTGTTCTTCTCTTTTTCGTTTGGCTGTGATCTATGTTTCCTGGAGATTGAGTTGAGGTCGAGTCACGATCTCTTGGATATTTGCTCGTAGCTGATTGAATTTGGTCTGTGCGAAGTTTGAGCCCTGTTACTTGAGTATCGAGTCAGATCCCACCGGTTTTCTCGTAGCCGCCTTTTGTCTGTTCGTCGTCTCTGATTTTTCAGTTCGTTGGGGAGGCAGCAGCGCTACAAGCGCAAGTGCTCCAGCACCTAGCGAGCTCCTTTGAGCAGCGCGTGCCTGCACCCATCGATTCCGTCAGAGAGTTTAGTTTCTCTACAGCAGTTTGCTTTTCATCTCCTTGGTTCTTGTGTGGAGAACAGGCAGTCCAGCTGCAGCACAGAGCAGCACCTGGTGTTTACCATCGTCGTGCAGGCGTTCGTTCATCGGGATCCAGTCAAGGTTGTTGGTGTCCGGCGCTGAGTGCCTTAAGCAGTTTGCAGTAGCTCGTCATCTACAGCTCTGCAGTTTCCACGACACAGACAGCAAGCAACAACAGCCTAGATCGGCAAGGTAAAGCAAGGTAAAGCTGATTTATTTTCACACGTAACTGCATTCTCGTGCTTCATGAATTAGTATATTTAGAAATCATTTTAGAACTGCAGCAGGATGCTTCTCGATAGCTGAGCTTTGTTTTGTTTCATTGAGTACTACTTTCGGTTTTGCATAGCTGTAGCTTTGTTGGTCGGCAAGTAAATCAATTCAAGTCATTTTCACAGATATCTTGTAACATACGTGTTCTAATGCTAGCTTTTCATGACCGATCAATTATCTCATTTGATTAGAACACTATTCTCGCAGTGCAAATTTCCTTGCTTGCTGTATCGTGCTATGTCTCTCGCAAGTTCGAAGCTAGTTACTTGTGTTCATACTACGCTCGTTTCTTTTGTCCGCAATTTGATCAATTGAGCTCGATTTGAGAACCGTGTCTTGCGTTTGATTCTTTAAGACCAACACTTCACGTTTGATATCTTGGTACCGGCAAGACGTGTATCACTCGTATCTTTGTGAGTTCGTTTTTGAGGTTGGGGGTTGAGCCGATGATCCAAAATTGAAAAAGAAAGTCGAGGCTCCCATTCACCCTTTTTGGTCGCCGCTTTTGGTCCTTCAATTGGTATCGAGCAGGTTAAGGGTCATATCCACCTTAATCGGTTCTTGATCCAGAAGGCGACATGGAGATGTTTGGTCACTTTGGTGGCAAGCCTCAGGAGTTCGATGGCACCAACTATCCCTATTGGAAGATTAAGATGCAAGCACATCTTATGGGGATAGATTGGAGAGTGTGGGAGATTGTCGAGGATGAGAACTACCAAGTGCTAGCCGGCCGAGTGGGTGAGGATCAAATAGCCCAACACAATGCCAACAACCGAGCGAGGAGCGCCTTGTTCTCTAGCCTCAAAGACACCGAAGTTCGAGAGAGTTGCTACTTGTGAGACCGCCTCGTGAGGTGTGGAAGACACTAGAGAGCTACCACGAGGAACCCCACAAGTCAAGGCCCGCCTATACGAGACCTACAAGAGAGAGTACAACAACCTCATCCAAATTTTGATGGCGTAGTCCATCGATTCTCTCTTTGCTAGGTTTCAGACGATCCGCAACAAGCTTCGCGAACAAGCCGTCTGGAGAGGTTGGACGAGCACGAAGAAGGCGACGCGGCTCTTGTACGCCCGGATCGGAAGGTGTGGGATGTGAAGGTGTCCGCGATCATGGAGTCCGCCAACTACGACACCCTCACACCCGACAAGCTCTACAAAGAAGCTCAAGTCTTCCGAGATCGAGGCTCGGATCCAGCGGTCGAAGAACCCATCCGCGCCGAATGTTGCTCTCGCCTCGTAAGGGCGGTTCCGGTTCTTCCGCTAACCCATCACGCATTTGCTTTGCCTTTGTCTTCCTTGGTGTCCGTGATGTAGGAGCGATGGAGAGCCTTGGGGATGATGAGCTTGCACTAGTCATCACCGATTCTCGCTGTTCCACAACAACCGCTTGAACCGTCTGGGCGTGGCGGCCCATCCAAGGGCGGATGCTTCGAAAGTGAGATCCGGACCACTTCGCCGCCGCATGCCCCAAGAAGAACAAGGACAAGTACTCCGGCGAGAAGTACTACTCCAACAAGTACGACCGACAAGCGCAAGGACAAGCGCAAGTACACCTCCGGCAAGCACAAGTCTAAGAAGGGCTTCGACAAGGAGGCGATCAAGAAGAAGTACCTCAAGCGTGCCAAGGAGCACAAGCACGCCTTCCTTGCCTCCCTCGCCGACCTCGACAACGACTCTTCTGACGGGCAATCTTCCTCAAGCGATGAGGAGTCCGAGCGCAAGGTCGAGGACAAGCTAAATGGACTTTGCTTCTTCACCGACTCCAAGCTCGGGGGATTCTCGCACCATGGCCCTCGATGGAGCGGTGACCGACAAGCGCCAAGCCACACCAAGAACGACTCTTCTTCCTCCGAGGTACCTCCTACAATCGAATCTCTCTCGATGAGGTTGAATCTTTGGGCGATGCGCTTGTGTGTCAAGAGAAGTTGCTTAAGCGTGCCGCTAGGGAGAGAAAGGAGTACAATGAGAAGTGGGAGATGGTCGTGGACGGAGATAGAGTTGCTTAGAAGTTCTGGTCGATGTCTCCGATGAGACGGAGTGTGATGCTTGTGCTGTGCATATGTCTAGCATCATGTCTTTGCGATCCAAGTATTCGGCTTTGCTAGATGAGCACATTGATTTGAAGTCTAGGCCGATGTCGTTGAGTGCGTGCAAGTCTTGTCCTCGACTTGCGATCCGAAGTTGGCAGAGAAGGTCGCCAAGCTTGTCGTGGCTTGAGAAGGCCAACTCGAGATAGCACCGCTTTCGGGATGTGCTAAGTGTGAAGCTTTGGAGTTGGAGCTCATGTCTTGTAGGCATGACAAGGGGAGAGTCGAAGAGGAGATCAAGTATCTTCGCTCCGGCCCCGAAGTTGGGTGTCTTGTGGAGAGCCGCAGCTTGGCATGATGATGAGTCGCTTCAAGAGGGGGACCGACACATCGAGGTTTAGGCTTTGCTATAGGTGGGAAGGGAGAAGTCATTTATGGCAAGGTTGGTCAAGGTAGTGGTTTGAGCTCGAGTGAGAAACCAACCAACACTCCCAAATTGACCAAGATCACTCCACCGAGCCTACCAAGCCCATTGTGCAAGATGGCATTCTCCAAGAGCCAACTAAGACTCCACCTCCCAAACAAGTGTGGCTTCCCAAACCGAACCACCTCAAGAACCCACTTGACACTTTGCCCGGGATCCCCGAGGAAACCCTTCCTAAGGCCAAGACCACAACAAGAGTGAACCATCCACCCAAGAGAGTGAACCAACCACCACCCAAAGAGAGAGGTGAGGTATCACCGTGAGTATTGCCGAGAGATGGTCACTTGGTTGAGTTACGCTTTAGGAGGAAGAGGGATGCTAGGCGCCGAGTGGAGTTTGAGAACCGTGACATGTATCACCCACCACTTGGCATGTATGAGAGGGGTGTGCGCGGGTTCGTGAGGCGCTTTGCTAGGCCCGAAGGTAGGAGGTCTCAGAGGTTTGGGCCACGGTTTTGAGAGACCGTTTGGTGGTCGTGTGCTCGCGAGTGGATGTAGATCCTCGCTTTGGGAGCTTTGAGGTTGATAAGAGGAGTGCACCACGCTTTGTTGTGCGTGGTAAGCAGCTTTTGGTAAGATGGGGCGTGGGATGGTTGTTTTGCCTAATGCATATTTGGGGCAAGATGGTCAACACCGGTACTCTTCCAAGTTTACTAACCCCGGTGTTGTGCCATATGCTCATCCCATGTTCTATCGTTGATACAGCCGGAAGGCCGGAGGACATGTCGCCATTGACTCATTTGTTCTCGACACATGACCCAGAACTCCAAGTGGTTCTCCGGCCTCACCCCCATGAAGACGAAAAGAGTACATCACTTTCGGGGACAAGCAAGAGAGGGAAGATTCTATCTCGAGGGTCAATCGGGATCAATGACCACTTTGTGCTCAAGGATGTGCGCTTCGTCTCCAACCTTCACTTCAATCTCCCGTCGTCTCTCGGCTCATGGCGCGGCGGGTATGAGGTACGCCTTCAAGGTTGGGTGTTCTCGAAGTTTTGGACTCTCGCGATGATCTCATTTCTTCGGATTGTGCCATTTGGGCAAGTATTTCGTGCTGATTTTTTCTCGAGGCTTTGGCACATCTTGTTGCTTGTTGGCCGGGTCCTCCTCCGATTTGTGGAAGTGGCATAGGAGACTAGGTCACTTAAGCTTCGATCTCCTCGCGAGGTTGAGTTCAATGGATCCGATCCGAGGATTGCCTAAACTCAAATTTGAGAAGGATTTGGTTTGCCATCCCTATCGCCACGGAAGATGGTATCCGCTTCCCACCACCCGATTACTCCGATTATGACCTCGAGATCCGGAGAGATCCTTCACATGGACACAGCTTGGTCCATCTCGGGTGAGGTCGGTCGGTGGGAAGTGGTATTGTCTAGTGATCGTTGACGATTTTTCGAGATACTCTTGGGTCTTTTTCATGGAGGGCAAGGATGAGGCTTTCGGTTTTGCTCGTGATCTGATTTTGAGATCGAGAACCGAGTTACGAGAGACACCATTCGAGCGATTCGCAAAGGGACAATGGCACGTAATTCAAGAACTCTCGATTCGAAGTCTCTTTGTGCTAACTTGGGTGTCGAGCATGTTTTTCTAGCCCTTATGTTCCGCAGTGAGAATGGAATTGTTGAGCGTAAGAACCGGGCGCTTGTGGAGATGGCAAGGACCATGCTCGATGAACACAAGACTCGAGGAAGTTTTGGGCCGAGGCAATCAACACGGCGTGCCATGTCTCCAACCGCATTTTCCTTCGTGCTTTCATCAAGAAGACATCATATGAGCCGCGGTTTGGGAGATTGCCCAAGGTAAGTCACTTCCCGTGTGTTTGGATGCGTGTGCTTCATTCTCAAGCAAGGTAATCTCGACAAGTTTGAGTCTCGATTAGCGGATGGCATTTTTCTTGGATATGCTTTACACTCACATGCCTACGAGTTCTAAACCTTGAGACTAACCGCGTTGTAGAGACGTGTGAGGTTACTTTGGATGAGATCGCGCCTTGTTCCTCTTCTCGTGTTTGAGTGTGCAGGAAAGGATGAGATGGAGCGAGCATCTTTGTGGAGGAGGAGGAGCAGAAGATGTTGGCCGGGTGATCCCGGCGACTCCACCGCTTGCCCCGGCCGACCTGTGGACGACGACGCACGCTCACGGACCGCACCCTACTACCACTACTTCACGGGGTCCCGTGGAGCAGCCCCCTCGTGGCGAGACAACAGCACCGAGGAGGTTCCCACTCGGCCGAGGGGGAGGCGACATTCGCGCAAGACGCGCCAAAGACATTTGGCGCCGCCACCCCCAAAAAAACCATGATTGGAGGACTTAATCGAGGGTAACTCGTTCCAAAGCTTATGCCATGTGTCATTTCGCTCATTCTCGCATTTGTTTCCACTCTTGAGCCCAAAGATGTTAACACTTGCATTATCGGATTGGACCGGGTCAATGCCATACATGAGGAACTGCAGAACTTTGAGAGGAACCAAGTTTGGGTGTTAGTCCCACCTCCTGCTGAGTGTCATCCCATAGGTACTAAGTGGGTGTTCAAAAACAAACAGAGTGAGGATGGTGTGGTGGTGAGAAACAAAGCCAGATTAGTTGCCCAGGGGTTTTGTCAGAAAGAGGGAATAGACTATGAGGAAACCTTCGCCTCTCAGAGCCCGCATAGAAGCTATTAGGATTTTGCTTGCCTTTTGCAACCCTCGAAGGGCTTTAAGCTCTTCGGATGGATGTCAAGAGTGCTTTCCTAAATGGGTTCATAGAGGAGGAGGTATATATGAGGCGCCCAGGGGTTTGAGCATCCTAAACACCCAGACTATGTGTACAAGTTATACAAGGCTTTGTACGGCCTAAAACAAGCCCCCAGAGCGTGGTACGAGAGGTTGAAAGCCTTCCTTTTAGCTAAGGGTTTTGTGATGGGGACCGTAGACAAGACTTTGTTCCTGCTTAGAAAAGGCAATGACATCCTCCTAGTCCAGATATATGTGGATGATATCATCTTTGGTGGCTCTTCACATGCTATGGTATCGAGTTTTGCAGAGATTATGAGCAGGGAGTTCGAGATGAGCATGATGGGCGAGTTGACTTACTTCCTTGGACTTCAAATCAAGCAAACCAAGGACGGGATCTTCGTTCACCGAGGGGCAAGTACACGAAGGACATGATCCGCAAGTTTTCGCATGGGTGAGGCCAAGCCTCTTTTCGACGCCCATGTCGACGACGACCGCCCGGACAAGGACAAGGATGGAGAACCCGTGGATCAAAGGGAGTACGAAGCATGATCGGTTCGCCGCCAGACTGACGACGGCGACGCCCCCGACATCCGGTTCTTGGTGTGCCTTGCGCGACGCTTTCAATCCTTGCCGCAAGACCTCTCACTTTCAGCCGCGGAAGAGGATCTTCGTATTTGCGATTTACCCCGACTTTGGCCTATGGTACTCGGCCTCTTCCACGCCTCCCCGACCGGTTATTCGGACTCGATTATCTTTGGTGATCATTATGCATAGAAAGTCCACCTACGGTACTGTCCGTTTCTTGGTACTTCTCTTGTGTCTTGGTCGCCTCAAGAAGCGGGCCGGTGTCGCTCGGTCGACCGTTGAGGCGAGTATGTTGCTGCCGCCGCTTGTTGTTCCCAACCGGCCGTGGATGGTTGCCACTTTGAGAGACTTTGGCCCGAGCTTTTCTCGTGTACCCTTGTTGTGTGATAGCATGGGAGCTGTGAGCGTAGCCAAAAACCCCGTTTCCGCACTCCCGGCACCAAACACATAGAGGTGAGGTACCATTTCCGAGAGATCACCGGGGAGAAAGGGGACATAGATGTACAACATGTGTACACGAGCAACAGATTAGGACATTTTCACAAAACCACTTGACCAAGTCCGCTTTGCCCGGCTTTCGTGGAGAGTTGGGCGTGTGTTATCCCTTTTGAGGGGTAGCTTTGTAGTTGATGTACGATTTAGTTTTTGGTTTGCTTTTGCCTTTTGTATCATACTTGCATATCATGAGCTTCACTTTTATATTGAATGGAATGAGTTTGTGCTCTTGGTAGTGCTTCTAGTTTGAGCTCTTTTTAATCATGTGATGTATGTTATGAGTCGAGCGACTTTTTCACATGTGAACTTGATTAATGAATGATGAAACTTAATGGTTCACCCTTGAGCTAGCTTCTATTATGAGTAGGATGTTGAGATCCTTTGAGCTTTTATGTGTATGCTTGGTAGCTATGTCTCATGCTTTGATTCATTCACTTGCTTAGATTTTCATGATAATACCATGCTAAAACATGAAGTCTAATGCTAAAGTGATGAAAAGATCGAGTGGGTCCATTTTGCCACACTTTGAAGTTCGAGACCGCTTTCACTTGCACTCTTGAATGAACTTGGACTTCATTGTGTTTGACCTGCACCATTGTCTTAAGCTAATCATTGCTCACGCATAGGCTTGACATGGTTGATTAGTAAGGCGAGGCAAATGTGGATAACCACTCGCATGCTCTCTTGTAACTTGTGAACCGCAACTCGAACTAAAATGAACACAAGTTTGTGCAACAATGTCTAGCATGATGTCACGAACGCCGCTTGGGGTAGTTCACCCGGTTTACATGTTTGAGCACTTAGTTGATCTCCTATCTACTTGTGCTAGGTGCTACGTTTGATGGTGAACCTCCTTTTGCAAGATCTTGAAATTTGCTCAAAATGCTTTTTGTCATATTTCATATCATCTGATTAACTTGAGCTCTGGCTAGCACTTGTAGTTTGTTGCTATGGTACCACTTTGAGCACTCTCTCATTCGGTTGAATATAATCTTGAAGCTTTGCATTGTGACATATTGCATTTCATAGCTTGATTAGTGCATGTGCCAACAAGGGGGGAGAAAGATACAAAGACGGTGATTGCATTTGTCCAGGGGGGAGTAGCACTTTGAGCTAGATGTGTAGAGCCTTTGCCTCTGTCTTGAGGGTCTAGCCGCTATGGCGTCATAGTATTTGGTTTGGAGCTTTGCTAGTGGTGTTGAGCCTGTTTCTACCTCTTCTTGAGGACTAGGCATGTCATTTTAGCTTGGTTGTGTCGAGCCTTTTGCCCATGTCTTTGGGAACCAAGTCTTTGCTCCATGTTTGCTATCCGGTGAGGTTGTCTTAGCTTTTGTTCACTGGATGTGCTTTCTCCTATCTTATTTCGTCTTTGTGTTGAATGTTGACAATGCACTCATCAAGGGGGAGATTGCGAACACATGGTTGATTTAGGTCGCATGTGTTTAGTTTTGTGATGTAGTGATTGTCACAAATCAACATTCTCCTTCTATTTTCTTTTTATCTTTTTCTCGCTTCGGTTATGTTTCACCTAAGCACACGTGGAGTGTGTCAAAGGCGTATCTCTTGGTTCGTGTTGTGCGGGTGTGGAGCTCGGAGATGGTAGCCGACGGTGAGGTGAAGGGGCCAAGGAGGGGCGGCCGGGCCGACGGACCGTGGAGGTGAAGGACGGGACGTGAGGCTTGGACCGAGGGACCGGATCGCCGGGTGGCTAGCCATGGTGGTGACATCCGGGACATCGACGGATGCAAGAGGACGTGGCGGGACCGTGTCGATCGGGTCAAGGCGGCGAAGCGTGCGCAGCGGGGAGCTCGGATGACTTGGCGACTTCGGGCGGTCAAGACGGCGATGACACGTGTCGAGGAGGTTTGGTGGTTTGCCCTCAAAACCATCGGGCGTGGTTTAGTGGTTTGGGCCTCAAAACCCACAGTAGCGGGTTTCGCGGGTTTGGGCCTCAAAACCGAAGTGTTCGGGCGGACGGAAGGACAGCACGTGGCGGCATCGGGGAGGTTGCGTGGAGGTAAGGCTACCGATGAGGAGGCGCGGTGGCCGTCGATCGAAGATTACCCGAGTCGACCGAAATAGCCTTAGGGTTACAAAATCGACTCATGTATCTTAGGGGTAGTTTAGGCAGAGGGAATTGGGGCTATTTAGCAGAGGCATACCCCTTCATCCTCCCTTGCCTCTCATTTTCACATTTTCTAGCTAGGGTTCCAAACTCCGGTGAGAGAGGTCCACCGATCTTGTATCGAATTTGGTTGGGCAAGGGCTAGCCCTAAGTAGCCTGTGCCATGGTGGCGTTTTGGAGATGAGCAGTTGTGCCCGTGGTTTTTGTTTCTCTGTCTGTTGTGCGTGCTTCCCTCGTCCCCTTCCTGTTCTTCTCTTTTTCGTTTGGCTGTGATCTATGTTTCCTGGAGATTGAGTTGAGGTCGAGTCACGATCTCTTGGATATTTGCTCGTAGCTGATTGAATTTGGTCTGTGCGAAGTTTGAGCCCTGTTACTTGAGTATCGAGTCAGATCCCACCGGTTTTCTCGTAGCCGCCTTTTGTCTGTTCGTCGTCTCTGATTTTTCAGTTCGTTGGGAGGCAGCAGCGCTACAAGCGCAAGTGCTCCAGCACCTAGCGAGCTCCTTTGAGCAGCGCGTGCCTGCACCCATCGATTCCGTCAGAGAGTTTAGTTTCTCTACAGCAGTTTGCTTTTCATCTCCTTGGTTCTTGTGTGGAGAACAGGCAGTCCAGCTGCAGCACAGAGCAGCACCTGGTGTTTACCATCGTCGTGCAGGCGTTCGTTCATCGGGATCCAGTCAAGGTTGTTGGTGTCCGGCGCTGAGTGCCTTAAGCAGTTTGCAGCAGCTCGTCATCTACAGCTCTGCAGTTTCCACGACACAGACAGCAAGCAACAACAGCCTAGATCGGCAAGGTAAAGCAAGGTAAAGCTGATTTATTTTCACACGTAACTGCATTCTCGTGCTTCATGAATTAGTATATTTAGAAATCATTTTAGAACTGCAGCAGGATGCTTCTCGATAGCTGAGCTTTGTTTTGTTTCATTGAGTACTACTCGGTTTGCATAGCTGTAGCTTTGTTGGTCGGCAAGTAAATCAATTCAAGTCATTTTCACAGATATCTTGTAACATACGTGTTCTAATGCTAGCTTTCATGACCTGATCAATTATCTCATTTGATTAGAACACTATTCTCGTTGTGCAAATTTCCTTGCTTGCTGTACCGTGCTATGTCTCTGCAAGTTCGAAGCTAGTTACTTGTGTTCATACTACAGCTCGTTTCTTTTGTCCGCAATTTGATCAATTGAGCTCCGATTTGAGAACCGTGTCTTGCGTTTGATTCTTTAAGACCAACACTTCACGTTTGATATCTTGGTACCAGTTAGCACGTGTATCACTCGTATCTTTGTGAGTTCGATTTTTTGAGGTGGGGGTTGAGCCGATGATCCAAAATTGAAAAAGAAAGTCGAGGCTCCCATTCACCCCTCCGTCGCCGTTTGGTCCTTCGTAAATGTTTTATAATAAACATATACAATTTAAAATACATGGATATGATTTGATCGATACTAAGAAATTCACAGAAAAGTTTGCCTTCACTTAGAAAAAAACCGAAACTAAATCATGGTACTTTTTTTTTCTATCAAAGAATCTCCAAAAATATTATAAATATAATTCAACCATAGGGCCATTATACTAAAAATTAGTTCTCCATATATTTCTCTAATGTACATTTGAACTTCTCTTCTTCTTCTTTTTTTGGCATTTAGAGAGCTAATTTCATAAATTGTAAGTCATTCCAAAAATTTTAGATAGTCAAAGAATTTCTAGTTTGACCAAAATTATAGAGAAAAGTACAAATATTTGTGACATGAAATATGTATATTATGAAAATATTATATTAATGAAGAATCTAATGATACTTAGTTGGGCATCATGAATGTTATTACCTTTTCATTGAATTTGATCAAACTTGAGAAACTTTGACTCTCCAAAGTTCTTAGAATGACTTCAATTTAGAATGGAGGGGTAGTTGTCAATTTTAGGCGAGTGAGAAGAACCAAAAATTTCTTAGACGAGAAAGTACAATAATAATGGTCATGTATATCCAGTACGGCCTCCTCCCGTAGGAAGTAATAGATATTTTGGGGTCCCTGGTAATTAATGATAATTAATGGAAAGATTGGCCCACGGGGAACAAGTAGATGTTTACCCACGTGAAATCTCATGTTTGGTTTTGGAAATTGATGACGACACTTGTGGACTAATCCTTTGCTCTAAGTGGATGATTTGAGAAAGGATTAGGTGGATGACAAGGAGCATGATGATCATGAACATGGACGATGATGATGGACATGATGGATCGTCAAGCTCGGTGATCGGCTTGAGAGAGGAACCCGGGAGATCAAGGCAAAGGTATATTTGATAGGGTTTTCCTTTTAGTGATCAAGACACGATAGAGCGTGTGATCACATTATAGGATAGATAGCCGACTATCAAGAGGGATGCCGCGACAATCCTTGCATGAAGTGCTTCTAGGTCCAATTGACTTGCATATTGCATTTAGGACATGAGAGCACTAACTTCGATCTTGCCTAACTTCTCGACGTGCTAACATTGGTGATGACATGGTCATCTTGGACGTGTTGGCAACCCATGGCAAGAGGCTTAAGCAAGTTTGAAGCAAAGAGCAAAGAAGAAAGTGAAGAAACAAACCGTCTCAGGGTGACCGGACGCCTTCGGCCTCGACCGGACGCACCGACCGGTGGTTCCGGTCGGTCGCGTCGCGAGAGCTCGCGACGACGCGTTTTGGTCGGACGCGACCGACCGGAAGCTCGGACCGGACGCTTCCGGTGGTGACCGAACCCTCGACCGGACGCTGTGGAGAAAGCCAACCGGCGGGCCCGAAGCTTGTCGGTAGCGATCGGAAGACCGACCGGACCCACGGCCGGACCCATTTGGTGGTTCCGGTCGGTCGCCCCGGTCAAGTCGCCAGAGGGCAAATTTTTTAGAGTAACGGCTCCATTTCGAGAGGAGCCATATATATACTTGGTTGGTCGGTTCTTTGGGACCTCTCTTGCACATTTGAACACTCTAACTTGCTAGTGAGCTTGTGAGACTCCTCTCCACTCATCTCCTCATCACTAATTCGGATTCTTGGTGAGATTGAGAGAGATAGAAGTGCATTGCTTGCATCGGTTGCATTTAGAAGCACTTCATCCTTAGAGAAGCCATGGGATTCTTGTTTTCTTGGGAATTTGGCCTGGTTCCCTAGCGGCTTGGAGCAAGATGCGGTGTTGAGCTCAAGTGGAGCTTGTTTGAGGCCACACCGGTGGTGATTGTGAGGGGTCGTTCCTTACCCCGCGGGAGATTCGCAAAAGGAGCACTAGTGGATTGCTTTCGTGGCTTGTTGGACCCTCTCTTGTGATCGTTTGCTTGAGCGCCCATAGGGGTTTTGGCACCGCCATTGCTTAGCACACGTCAAGTGAGTGTGTCGCCACAACGAGGACTTAGCGTCGGCAAGCAAGCACGTGAACCTCGGTAAAAATCATCGTGTCAATTGTGTGCTTGCTCGTTGGAGATTTCATATTGATCACGGTGATTGGCTCCCACCTCTACACTTCATCGTCGGTATATCGATCACCCTCTCTAGCATTTACTTGATATACTTGTGTAGTTTTGCCTAGGTTGTTTAGTTGCTTATCTTGCTAGAATTGTTAGCTCCTAATTGGTAAACTAGTTAGAATCGCTTGTTCACCTAGGAGTAATATAGCGACCTAGCATTTGTGTGGACTTAGAGATATTAGAAATATCATCTTTTGCTTGTGGCTTGCATAGATAGATTGTAGCACGCGCTCATTTAGCTTCGCCTCCTTATTTACTAATCAGGGTGCTTAGTGTTGTTGCAAGATTTTTTTAATAGGCTATTCACCCCCCTCTAGCCATTAGGACCTTTCAAGTGGTATCAAAGCTAGGCACCGTTATTTGTGAGGCTTAACATCCTACGGTGACAAAATGGCAACGATGTTTCATGTCAACAACACCAAGAAGGAGCCACCTTTCGATGGCACAAACTTTGCCTATTGGAAGGTTAAGATGAACGCACACCTCAAGTCAATCAATAGAGAAGTGCGGGTTGTCACGGAGAACAAGTTTGAGGTTGCAAAGCCCAATGAGCCAACCGCCGTAGAAGAGAAGAAACTATATGCCAATGATGTGGCCGTGAGTGTTTTCCATGAAGCATTCAATGATCGAGTCTTTGAGCAAGTCAAGTCTCTCACAATTGCTCATGAGATTTGGAAGAAGCTTGAAGAATGCTATGAAGGTACCGAAGGCGTCAAGCAAGCCAAAGCATATATCAAGCTTGAGCAATTCAATAGCTTCAAGATGGAAGAAGATGAGAGCGTGCGGAGATGTTTCACCGCATGCAAGTGTTGGTAAATGATCTCAATGCTCTAGGAGAAGAGATCAAGGATAAGACCTTCAACATAAAGTTCTTGAGGTGTTTGCGGAGAGGTTTGGGATGTTCATCACCGTGCTAGTGAGGACAAACTTGAAGGATTTGACTCCCAACCAATTGCTTGATGAGGTCATGACCGATGACTCCTATAGAGATGACAAGAAGAAGCAAGAGCTCATCAACAAGGCAAACAAGAAAGTCAAGGATAAAGAGAAGAAAGAGGACAAGAAGAGCTTGGCACTCAAGGCTAGCTCATCATCCAAGGGCAAGAAGAAGAAGGAAGAATCAAGTGATGAAGAGGATGGCACCTCTACAAGTGGGAGTGAAGTTGATGAACAATTGGCCCTCTTTGTGAGAAGATTGGGCAAATATGTGAAGAAGACATACATCAACAAGAACAAGAAGAAACAATCATCCAAGAAGAAGACCAAGGATGGCAAGAATGAAGGCAACATGACAAGCTTTCGTTGCCATGATGATTGTCACTTGATTGCCGAATACCCATATGATAGTGATGATGAGAAGGGCATCAAGAAAGCAAGAAAGAAGAATGATGCCAAGAATGAGAAGGAGAAGAAGCCCAAGAAGAAGAATGAGTCACATGTGGCTATGTGGGATAGTGATGGCTCATCCTCTTCAAGTGATGAAGAAGAGGAGAAGAAGAGCAAGAAGAAGGGACAAGCTCACCTTGCTATGCATGACAAGATCTCCCTCTTCGACACTCCTTCCTCATGCTTCATGGCTAAGGCCACCAAGGTACAATCTATCACTAGTGATGATGATAATGATAGTGATAGAGATAGTGATGATGAGGAGAAAACACTCACTAGGGAGGAATTGCAAAGCATGCTTGATGATTGCATTGTTATGTTCAAGCAAAGTAGAAAGGAATGTAAGGGCTTGCGTAAGGAAACAAAGAGCCTTAAGCAAGAACTTGGTGAGCTTCGGGCATCTTATGAGAGTCTAGAGGTAGACCATAAGAAGCTTGAGAAATTTCATTCTAAGTTAGAGAAAGCTCATTCCTCTCTACTTGATGAGCACAAGTTGTGCCAAATTGTTGAAAATGTTGATACATCCAATGCAAGCATCATGTGTGACATTCTAGTTGATGAATCACCACCCAAGTGTGAGACCTCCACTAGCATTATCACTAGCACATCCATCACTAGTAAGGATAATGAAAACCCTATGCTTATTCATGAGAATGCTTGTTTAAAGAAGGAAGTAAAGGAGCTCAATCACTCCTTGGCTAAGGCCTATGGTGGTGAGGACCGCTTGCTCATGTGTGTTGCGTTTCCTAAGCGCAAGTGCCAAAAAGGCAAGAGCACTGGGAACCACAGGTTGACTTCCCACAACGACTTCGCCGGAATTGTTACATTCCAGCTACCATCGCCACGGGATGTCAGGTGGCATTCTGTAGCATTTACAAAACAAGTCCGCAAGCGCACGGAAATACCGTTGTAGCATTTCACCCGGAGATATTCAGGGTATCGTTATTTATATTTTCCCAAAGGAAGGCATGGTGTAGGACTCTAGCAGGGGCATGAACAAGACGACATGTCTATGCAGTTGACCAATACCCAATACAGGGGTAAGTGATGATATTTTAAGATAGTGTGACACACACTTGGGCCAACCTCAAGGATAAAAGGAAAATAAAGAATAAAGAATAGTCCTAAGTGGAGCAGGCATTCTAAAGTAGCTGTGCAAAGAACCAGTTAATAATCATGCAAACATAGATGACTAGAGTTTTAGGCTGAGAGTGAGATGGACAGGGAGACCTCCCGGAGCATCCGCCTTGAAGGAAGGCATTTACGAACTCCTACAAAGACACATTAACGTGGGGGATTTCAAAGGGACGGACAAGGCTTGTCACGACCAAGCCGCCTACACCCTCAACCGTGGCATGCACTCATATTCGAAGGATACGGCATCCAGGACACCACGTCCGCATACTAGGACACTACTCATGTCCCCATGGCCCCCACCCTACGGATGGCCGGAATAGGACACGAGCAAGCCCCGAAGGACACAACGAACCGCCACCTCAAAGACAACTCTTACTCTACTCAAATACATGGCATGAATGGTTAGGCCCTAAGTTCTATACGACTAACCAACGACATAGGAACTATAGTCTAGTTCGTCTATCATGATCGTGTCGAGAACAACATGTCAAGAATATAACATGTAAATACTCTAGCTCTATTGCACAAGCATATGAGATCAAGACTTGAGGATAAACCATAAATGTATTCATACCGAATATTCCTTCTCCCAAGTACAAGCTCTCCAATGAAGCTTAGCCTTGCTCCAAATACTACTAAAGACTAAAAGAACTAGAGAAGTGGAGGAGTAGAGAGGAGAGGAGAAGAAGAGTAGAAAGTGAGGAGGCTCCAAATGGTGTGTGTTGAGAGAGAGAGAGAGGGGGCCTACTTATACACTTGGAGGAGGGGCCTAAGTGCTAATTTACATCAAAACCGACACAGTAAACCTTCCTTGTATGCGCCAAACCGACCAACGCAGGGCGGGAAACCCCGCTTGGAAAGTGCACGAACCACCTCCCCGAGGCCGGGCGAAACAGCCTCGAGGGAGGGTGCGCCGCACCAGTGGTGCGCAAGCGCCCCCCAGGCTCGGCCCGCCCGGTCTCGGTGGGGTGTCGTCTTTCGCCTCGAAAAGTTGTGGGCGAGGCTGTCCTCGGCCTAGATTTGATGTTTTGGGTCGATTTGCTCTTGGGCTTGGGTTTTTTTTGCAATAATGCGCTTTCTCGGAAGGCGTACTTTGGTCGATTTTCCACTTGCTTTTATTATAAATCTGCAAAATAAAATACAAGACACTACAAGTGGAATTTATTAGTGATAAAAGTATATGAGTATAAAAGGTTTAATTTTACTCCTTTATGGTAGTAAGTTGACGGGGAAAAATATGTCGTTGGTTACCAGTCAACAAACTCCCCAAGCTTACCCTTTCTTGGCGTCCACGAGCAAAAAGAGATAAGTACTTGGTTGTTGATCGAGGAGTTGCTACTATGCGATTACGTTTTACCAGTGCGGGGGTTATAATAAGACTTTCTACTAGAGTTCGAATAAAATGGCACATCTTTTTTTTTCCACCCTTTATTACCTTTCATCATTAGCGGGGCTTTCGGCTTTTCTCAAAGCCTTGGCGGTTGCGAGATAGAACGATTATAATGAGAGGTGCTTATCATTCATCCTTTTTGATCCACTTTTTATCAGGGTTTTTATTTAGATAAAATATATTTATATATATATTATTTATTTTTTTTCTTTTCGAGAAAGTATGGGCTTTATTGCTATATCATATTTTTTTTGGAGAGGTGGGCTCACCTCTAAGCCCTAGACTTTGTCTTTTATTTTTCTCTCTTTTCTTTTCTCTCTCTTTTCTTTTTTTTTTTTTTTTTTTTTTGATTTTTTAGAGATGTGGGCTCTACTCGCCCTCGGACACTTGTCCATTTTTCATCTCATTTTTTTAGCATAGCCCATATCATTTCTCTTTTCTTTTCAAAGTAGATTCAGGATGTCAAGTTTCTCTTTTGGGCCGAAGTCATAGCAAATCCATTTGTACCATATCATACTTGGCAACAACTTAGACTGGATAGAGCCTATGCAACCCACATGAATCGAGGGTTTTTCAGGATGAGTTTTTAGAATTAGCCATTAAACCCAAACTTTAGAGAAATTCGAATTATAAACTAGCACGGGCAAAAGCATAAGACAGAGCAACTATTCATCATTTCAACAAGGGACTAAGACTAAATATTTTTATAACTCATATATAGGAATGAAGTTTGTCTTTTTTAGCGTAACTCAACATTTCATAAGATAGAGAATATGATCAAAATGTGAGATACAAGTTACCTTTCTTGAGTCCTCCCCCAAGCTAGCCTTTTGCTTACCTTTTATGGTTACGCTTAGCTTGAGCACGCAATGATCCGAGTTGTACACGGTGGCGTGGTTAGAGGCCCCCAAGCTTGTCTTTTGATGTCATCAAAATAACAGGACAAAATCTTGGGGTTGAAAGGTTTCTCCTCTCTTCTTCTTTCTTCTCTACCCTCTCTTTTTTTTTATTATTTATTATTATTATTATATATATATATTTCTTTGTTAACCCATTTGTCATCTTCAAGACTTACCCTTATGGATTTTGATAGATTCCTGCGGGGGTTAGTCCATATGATCGACCAAAATCTACACTAGCAATTTTAGGTTCAATAACCCGGACTTCGACTCCATGTCTAATCGATCAAGGTAGACTTTTGACCTAAGCACCATGCTCAATTCAAAAACGCCTATGGAAGTATGATCATACGTATAACCAAAACTTCCAAACCAAGACATGCCAAAATAGAAAGAGGAAGCATGCATTGATAAACAAGATTCATCCAACAGAGGTAAACAATTTTATTTTTATTTATTATTTTTATTGTAAGCATCATGGAGTTATTCTTTGGGAGATTTTTATTGTAAAATAAAAAGATAACTACCGATTTACCTTCGGCAAGGGCTCACCTTTTAAATTCCGACGAAAGCGTGACTCTTCTCCATTCTTTTAGTGCTTGACGAAGTGTTACCCGTATGGGAGAAGTGGATACGGATGTCATCCTTCTCATCCGCCATGCCCCTTAACACTTTGTGGCTTTACCTTCTTGGGCTGCTTGTTTTTAGCATTCTTATGCTTGTTGAACCCATTGAATGGGCATCTCATTGTTTGGCCCTCGCATATGGAAGCTAGCATGCCCACGATCCCACGTGCAAAACTGCATTTGTAGTGTTAAGAAATGGTCTCCCAAGGATTGGGGCAGCTCTCTCGTTGTGACCCATGTCTAGGATGACAAAGTCCGCCGGGATGTATGCTTCTCGGATTTTTACTATAACGCCCCGAGCTACTCCCTCCGGTTTCCTTAGTGATAGGTCCGCCATCCGCAGTTCAAAATGTACAGGGGACAAAGGTCCACCTAATATTTCATCATATGTTACCTTGGACATGATGTTTATGCTTGATCCAAGGTCGCGAGAAGGCATCCTCGAAGACATGCGGGCCAACCGAAAGCATGTGATTGCTCTGGCGCCGTGGTCCTCCTTCTTGATAATGAGTGGTGGCTCGGTAGGAGACTTGCTGTCTTCCCGACATAGAGGCTTACTGCACCTCGTTGAGACCATTTTAACAGATTCAAGAGAAATTTTGGGTTGCCCCAAAACTTTTCCCGAACCGACAACAGCAAAAGCGGCCAGTAAAAACCGAGCTAATTGGGTTTCTAACATTTTATTAAAGCTCAGTTGTCTTTCATAAGAAGAAGTTAAACTTTTAATTTTGAAAATCATGTTTTCAATTATTTTATCATTAAGCATCAACTTCTTTGAAAGTTCTTCAATTATTTTTGCTTGGTCTAAGACCAAGTCTTCCAAGGAGAGAGGATTCGAATTGTACCTTGAGTTTGAATTACCTCCTTGGTTTTGTGGGCGCTGACCGGTTGTTCCACCCATTATGGTCTCCTTGTTGACGGAACCCGTTGTTGATGTGAGTAACGTCTTTTACGGGTTTCAGGCAGTCGTTCCTCGAATGGCCAACATTGCCACGAGACTTCACATGTTACGTGTGAGTCTATGGCCTTGGACAAAGGATCGTAAGTTTCTTCTTCTTCGTGGCACACTTGTCAAGTTCTTTCAATAGGAGATCCATTGTAGCAGCACGTCCGCCTCCTCCACGGCCCCGCTTGCTATCTTCTTGTTTGCCAAGACTTTCCTCCCCAAGCTTGATTGGACACTATTTTCTCCATAAGAGCCGTTGCTCTATTGATGGTGAGGGAGAGGAAGGCACCTCCAGCTAATGGCATCAATGTGCTCTTTTTGACATGGGTGTTAACCCATTGTAGAAGTTTTGTATCACGAGCCACTTTTCCATCCCATGGTGCGGGCATGCTTGGATGTACTCTTGTAGCCTTTCCCATGCCGCGGTATGGGTTCCATGGAATACGCTAGAAGTTGGCAATTCTTCCCTTAGGGTGTGAGTTTTACTCATGGGGAAGAATTTAGTGAGGAACGCCGTGGAACACTTGTCCCACGTGTTGACAGACTTCCGTCTCTTTATAGAACCATTGTTTTGCCTTCCCCGTGATGGAGAAGGGAAACAGACGGATTCTAATGGCTTACGGTGTAACACCTTGGATGACAATGGTGTCACCGAGCTCGAGGAAGTGTTGCGAGATGTGCACTTGCGTCCTCACTTGGCAAACCGTAAAATTGGTTTGCCACGCACCATCTTGATTAGGCGGGCCGGAGCTCAAAGTTCTCGGTTCCCATGTTGGCCGGGCCCAACGGCACGTTGGCAAAAAGAGGGATGGAGTGGTCACGGATCGACTTGGCCATGAGTGGAATACGAGATGATGCAAGGGTGATTGGTTTGTTTGTCTACGGAGTAGTAGGAGAAGATTTGATATGAGTTGGGTTCTTCTTTAGGAGTGCCTCCGGATCTGCGATGTAGTTGTTCAACGAGGACAAACCAATCGAACACTATCCCTGTCTTCATCCACAACAGGGAGAAAACATGAAAGATTAGCCCCGCATGAGTAATGGCTACTTACACATGCACATCATTATGAACATGTCTTTCTAGAATCTTTATAACCAATGCCTTCACGAGCAACGGCGCCGAGAAATGCTTGTTGCGTTTCCTAAGCGCAAGTGCCAAAAGGCAAGAGCACCGGAACCACAGGTTGACTTCCCACAACGACTTCGGCGGAATTGTTACATTCCAGCTACCATCGCCACGGGATGTCGGTGGCATTCTCAGAGCATTTACGTAACAAGTCATAGCAAGCCGCACGGAAATACCGTTGTAGCATTTCACCCGGAGATATTCAGTGGTATCGTTATTTATATTTTCCCAAAGGAAGGCATGGTGTAGGACTCTAGCGGGGCATGAACAAGACGACATGTCTATGCAGTTGACCAATACCCAATACAGGGTAAGTGATGATATTTTAAGATAGTGTGACACACACTTGGGCCAACCTCAAGGATAAAAAGGAAAATAAAGAATAAAGAATAGTCCTAAGTGGAGCAGGCATTCTAAAGTAGCCGTGCAAAAAGAACCAGTTAATAATCATGCAAACATAGATGACTAGAGTTTTAGGTCGAGAGTGAGATGGACAGGAGACCTCCCTGAGCATCCGCCTTTGAAGGAAGGCATTTACTTAACTCCTACAAAGACACACACGAACGTGGGGATTTCAAAGGGGCGGACAAGGCTTGTCACGACCAAGCCGCCTACACCCTCAACCGTGGCATGCACTCATATTCGAAGGATACGGCATCCAGGACACCACGTCAACGCATACTAGGACACTACTCATGTCCCCATGGCCCCCACCCTACGGATGGACGGAATAGGACACGAGCAAGCCCCGAAGGACACAACGAACCGCCACCTCAAAGACAACTCTTACTCTACTCAAATACATGGCATGAATGGTTAGGCCCTAAGTTCTATACGACTAACCACGACATAGGAACTATAGTCTAGTTCGTCTATCATGATCGTGTCGAGAACAACATGTCAAGAATATAACATGTAAATACTCTAGCTCTATTGCACAAGCATATGAGATCAAGACTTGAGGATAAACCATAAATGTATTCATACCGAATATTCCTTCTCCCAAGTACAAGCTCTCCAATGAAGCTTAGCCTTGCTCCAAATACTACTAAAGACTAAAAGAACTAGAGAAGTGGAGGAGTAGAGAGGAGAGGAGAAGAAGAGTAGAAAGTGAGGAGGCTCCAAATGGTGTGTGTTGAGAGAGGGAGAGAGGGGGGCTACTTATACACTTGGAGGAGGGGCCTAAGTGCTAATTTACATCAAAACCGACCGGTAAACCTTCCTTGTATGCATAAAACCGACCAACGCAGGCGGAAACCCCGTTTGGAAAGTGCACGAACCACCTCCCGAGGCCGGGCGAAACCGCCCTCGAGGGAGGGTGCGGCGCACCAGTGGTGCGTAGCGCACCCCGGGCTCGGCCCCGCCCGGTCTCGGTGGGGTGTCGTCTTTCGCCCGAAAAGTTGTGGGCCGGGCTGTCCCTCGGCCTAGATTTGATGTTTTGGGTCGATTTGCTCTTGGGCTTGGGTTTTGCAATAATGCGCTTTCTGAAGGCGTACTTTTGGTCGATTTTCCACTTGCTTTTATTATAAATCTGCAAAATAAAATACAAGACACTACAAGTGGAATTTATTAGTGATAAAAGTATATGAGTATAAAAGGTTTAATTTTACTCCCTTTATGGTAGTAAGTTGACGGGAAAAATATATCGTTGGTTACCGTCAACAATGTGCTTGGGTAGCCAAAGGGCATCCTTATACAAGGAGGGCTTAGGCTATATCTCCAAGAAAGGCAAGGCCGCCTATGTGACTCACAAGACTCGTTTTGTGAAGAACAATGGTAGCTATTGCAAAGCTTACAAGCAAGTTGGTCATGTAGAGCAAAAATGCATGAACAAGAGGACCAATGTTACTTCTATCAAGCTTGATCATTCTTATATGCTTGTGAAGAAGAACAATGGTGTTCGTGCTAGGTACATTGGTACACGATGGATGGGCTCAAAGAAGAAAGCCATTTGGGTACCAAAGGCCTTGGTGACTAACCTTGAAGGACCCAAGCAACATTGGGTACCTAAGAAGAATTGATCTTTGCTTGTAGGTCAATTATCGTGCTTGGGAGGAGAGCATTGGATAATGGATAGTGGGTGCACTCAACACATGACCGGGGGATTCTAATATGTTCAAGTCTATTAGCATCAAGGGCATTGATGAATATGAATCAATCACATTTGGTAATGACAAGAAAAGCAATGTGTTGGGACTAGGCAAGATTGCTATCACTCAAGAGAAGAGCTTATCAAAAGTGTTGCTAGTTGATCATCTTGATTACAATCTATTGTCGGTCTCTCAACTTTGTGACCATGGCTACAAATGCATATTCACAAGCAAAGAAGTTGAAGTGGTTAGTGGTGATGGTGCAAACATGATCTTCAAGGGATTTAGATATGGTGATCTCTACCTTGTTGATTTCAACTCAAAAGAAGCCAAGTTGACAACATGTCTACTCTCAAAGGCTAGCAAAGGGTGGTTGTGGCATAGAAGACTTGGTCATGTTGGAATGAAGCAATTGAACAAGTTGATGAAGCATGACTTAGTTAGAGGCTTGGATGATGTGAAGTTTGAGAAGGACAAACCTTGTGGAGCATGTCAAGCCTAAGCAAAACAACATGGCAATGCACATCCAACCAAGAGCACAATAAGTACAAGCAAGGCATTTGAGTTGCTACACATGGACTTTTTTGGGCCAACATCATACTCTAGCATTGGTGGCAACAAGTATGGTTTTGTCATAGTTGATGACTACACTAGATACACATGGGTGTTCTTCTTACATGACAAGAATGATGTGTTTGAGCTTTTCAAGACATTTGTCAAGAGGGTTCAAAATGAGTTTGAGACATCCATCAAGAAGATTAGGAGTGACAATGGTAGTGAATTCAAGAACACAAGAATCGAAGAGTTGTGTGATGAGCTTGAATTGGACATCAATTCTCACCAACCTACACTCCACAATCAAATGGTGTAGTTGAGAGGAAGAATAGAACCTTGATTGAAATGGCAAGATAAATGCTTAGTGAATACAATGTTAGCCATTCCTTTTGGGCGAAGCAATCAACACGGCTTGCTATTGTAGCAACCGCCTCTCGTTGCCATGGAATGCTTGGCAAGACACCATATGAGTTACTCAATGGAAGGAAGCCCAACATTGGTTACTTTAGAGTCTTTGGTTGCAAATGCTACATTCTCAAGAAAGGCACAAGATTGGGCAAGTTTGATAAGAAATGTGATGAAGGGTTCCTTGTTGGATATTCAACCACAAGCAAAGCATATAGAGTTTGGAACTTGGGTAGTGGCAAGCTTGAAGAAGTTTATGATGTTGAATTTGATGAAACCCAAGGCTCTCAAAATGAAGTTGAAAATCATGATGATGTGAGTGGTTCCAACTTGGAGAATGCCATGAGAAATATGGATATTGGTGACATTCGGCCAAGGCAAGTTGATGATGATGAAGATACTCCATTGCCTACAACTTCGGTTGATATGGGTGCAAATGAAGCTAGCACTAGTGGTACTCAAGATGAAGATCAAGAGCAACAAGCTAGTCCATCTCCTTATCCTAGTCATCAAGTGCAAGTGATGCAACCATCCAACATTGCAAGAGATCACCCAATTGATCAAATTGTTGGTGATATCAATAGTAGAGTGGTTACTAGAAGAAGACTAGCATCTTTTTGTGCTCACCATGCCTTTGTAGCACAAGAAGAACCGGAGAATATTGAAAATGCACTCAAGAAGGAAGATTGGATCAATGCCATGCATGAAGAGTTGAACAACTTCGAGAGAAATGATGTATGGGAATTGGTGGAAAGGCCAAAGGACTACAATGTGATTGGAACCAAGTGGGTCTTCAAGAACAAGCAAGATCAAGATGGAATTGTTGTGAGAAACAAGGCAAGGCTAGTAGCTCAAGGGTACACTCAAGTAGAGGGTCTTGACTTTGAAGAGACCTATGCACCGGTTGCTAGACTTGAAGCAATAAGAATCTTGCTTGCTTATGCATGTGCTCATGACATCAAGCTCTATCAAATGGATGTGAAAAGTGCATTCTTGAATGGCTTCATCAATGAGTTGGGGTATGTGGAGCAACCACCGGGTTTTAAAGATGATAAGTATCCCAACCATGTCTACAAGTTGAAGAAAGCATTGTATGGCTTGAAGCAAGCACCAAGAGCATGGTATGAGAGGTTGAGAGACTTTCTCCTCTCTAAAGGGTTCAAGATGGGCAAGGTGGACACCACTCTCTTCACCAAGAAGATTGGCAAAGACTTGTTTGTGTTGCAAATATATGTTGATGACATTATCTTTGGGTCAACCAACCAAGAGTTTTGTGAAGAGTTTGCTAAGATGATGGCCAATGAGTTTGAGATGTCAATGCTTGGAGAGCTCACATTCTTTCTTGGACTTCAAATCAAGCAATTGAAGAATGACACATTCATTAGTCAAGGCAAGTACATCAAGGATATGATCAAGAAGTTTGATCTTCAAGATGCCAAGTCAATGTCCACACCAATGGGAACCAATGGAAGCTTAGACCCCGACCCTAGTGGCAAGATGGTTGAGCAAAAGAAGTATAGGTCTATGATTGGAAGTTTGCTCTATACAACCGCATCAAGACCAGGACATAGCATTTAGTGTGGGCATGTGTGCTAGATATCAATCCGATCCAAGAGAAAGTCACCTCAAGGCAACAAAGAGAATTGTGATGTACTTGAAGGGCACACAAGATGTTGGACTATGGTATCCAAAGGGATCCAAGTTTGATTTGATTGGATATTCGGATTCCGACTATAGAGGGTGCAAGATCAATAGAATGAGCACAAGTGGCACGTGTCAATTTCTTGAAGGTCACTAGTATCATGGTCTTCAAAGAAGCAAAATAGTGTTGCTCTTTCAACCGCCGGCGAATACATTAGTACGGGAAGTTGTTGCACTCAATTGCTTTGGATGAGGTCAACATGAAGGATTTTGGATTCCAATTTGACAAAGTCCCATTGTTTTGTGACAATGAAAGTGCAAGGAAGATGACCCAAAATCCGGTTCAACATCCAAGAACAAAGCACATTGATATAAGGCACCACTTCATAAGAGATCATCAACAAAAGGGTGACATTTGTATCATGGGCATTGGCACCGAAGATCAACTAGCCAACATATTCACCAAGCCACTTGATGAGAAGAGGTTTTGCATGCTAAAGGGAGAATTGAACATTATTGACTTCTCCAACTTGAGTTGATGCACCCCACTTATATGACATGCCTCTCCTTCGACAAACCCCAAGGTAAAAGTTGGTTGTCATGGCATTCATATATAGCTAAGGACTTGTTAGTGCATCTAGCTATCATGTAATTTAATAGGCTCATTCATGAAAAATAAAATGTTTTCAATGTATGTGTGGCACCACTATAGCTTTGAATGATTTTATGAACTAGTGGTGGCATATGACATGTTTATGGGCTTGCAATCCTAGTGTCAACTCTAGAAAATACGCTATTGATGTGTATTCTAACATGGTGCAAGATAACCCTTATGTATATGAGGTGTGAAAAAGCTTGTCCTTGGTTCAAACTTGAATACATGGAAAGGCAAATGATCTAGATGAGACCACATGTGATACTTTGATTGACTTAATTTCTCTCATTTACACCTTTTTGGTGATTGTTGACAAAGGGGGGAGAAATAAGTCACAAAGATGTTGGAAAAGGATCACACAAATAGGGGGAGCAAGCTCATAGACTATTTGTGCATTTGTATGTGCATGATCATAATGCGATGTTGCATTGGCAATCTAAATTCAATATACATGATTGCTTGGTGTATGCTAGTTTTTGCAAAAATTGATTGGTGATTGACCAACTAGCATGCATAGGATGTATCTAGACAAAGCTCACATTTTAGCCTATAATGTTGATCTCATGGGGTATGTTGAGTTTTTTGATGAATGTCTAGATACATGATGCTAAGGACTCAGATGGTTTCACGCTTCAAAGGTCCAATTTCTAGAACCTTAGCATCTCTTTTTTGGTATGAGTATCTCTCCCCAAAGTTTCTATCCAACATATGTGCCAAAATTGATCCAAACACATGGAAGCACATATGTAGGGGAGCTACTACTACCAAAACCGAACCTTGAAATGTTTGTCCAATCTTTGATTCATGATCAAATTCCTATGGGCAAGCAATTCAAGTTTAATTGAATTTTATTTCAAATCTTTGTGAGTTTGGTTGTCATCAATTACCAAAAAGGGGAGATTGAAATCTCATGTTTGGTTTTGGAAATTGATGATGACACTTGTGGACTAATCCTTTGCTCTAAGTGGATGATTTGAGAAAGGATTAGGTGGATGACAAGGAGCATGATGATCATGAACATGGGCGATGATGATGGACATGATGGATCGTCAAGCTTCGGTGATCGGCTTGAGAGGAACTTAGGGAGATCGGGGCAAAGGTATATTTGATAGGGTTTTCCTTTTTAGTGATCAAGACACGATAGAGCGTGTGATCACATTATAGGATAGATAGCCGACTATCAAGAGGGGATGCCGCGACAATCCTTGCATGAAGTGCTTCTAGGTCCAATTGACTTGCATATTGCATTTAGGACATGAGAGCACTAACTCGATCTTACCTAACTTCTCGGCGTGCTAACATTGGTGATGATGTGGTCATCTTGGACGTGTTGGCAACCCATGGCAAGAGGCGAAGCAAGTTTGAAGCAAAGAGCAAAGAAGAAAGTGAAGAAACAAATTTGTCCGGGGTGACCGGACGCGCTTCGGCCTCGGCCGGACGGACCGACCCGGCGGGCTCGGTCGATCGTCGCGCAGAGCTCGCACGCGCGCGTTTGGCCGGACGCGACCGACCGGAAGCCCGACCGGACGCTTCCGGTGGTGGCCGGAACCTCGGCCGGGGCCGCGTGGAGAAAGCCAACTGAAGTGGGCCCGTGGCTTGTCGGTAGCGGCCGGAAGCACCCCCAGGACCACGACCCGGACCGCTGGTGGTTCCGGTCGGTCGTCCGATCGGTCTTATGAGGGCAAATTTTTAGATAACGGCTCCATTTCGAGAGGAGCCATATATATACTTGGTTGGCCGGTTCTTTGGGACCTCTCTTGCACATTTGAACACTCTAACTTGCTAGTGAGCTTGTGAGACTCCTCTCCACTCATCTCCTCATCACTAATTGGATTCTTGGTGAGATTGAGAGAGATAGAAGTGCATTGCTTGCATCGGTTGCATTTAGAAGCACTTCATCCTTGGAGAAGCCGCGGGATTCTTGTTTTCTTGGGAATTTGCCCGGTTCCCTAGCGGCTTGGAGCAAGAGGCGGTGTTGAGCTCAAGTGGAGCTTGTTTGAGGCCACACCGGTGGTGATTGTGAGGGGTCGTTCCTTACCCCGCGGGAGATTCCGCGAAAGGAGCACTAGTGGATTGCTCGTGGCTTGTTGGACCCTCTCTTGTGATCGTTTGCTTGGCCCATAGGGGTTTTGGCACCGCCATTAAGCTTAGCACGCGTCAAGTGAGTGTGTCGCCACAACGAGGACTTAGCGTCTTGCGGCAAGCACGTGAACCTCGGTAAAAATCATCGTGTCAATTGTGTGCTTGCTCGTTGGAGATTTCATATTGATCCGCGGTGATTGGCTCCCCACCTCTACACTTCATCGTCGGTATATCGATCACCCTCTCTAGCATTTACTTGATATACTTGTGTAGTTTTGCCTAGGTTGTTTAGTTGCTTATCTTGCTAGAATTGTTAGCTCCTAATTGGTAAACTAGTTAGAATCGCTTGTTCACCTAGGAGTAATATAGCGACCTAGCATTTGTGTGGACTTAGAGATATTAGAAATATCATCTTTTGCTTGTGGCTTGCATAGATAGATTGTAGCACCGCTCATTTAGCTTAAGCCTCCTTATTTACTAATCCGGTGCTTAGTGTTGTTGCAAGATTTTTTAATAGGCTATTCAACCCCCCTCTAGCCATTAGGACCTTTCACCACGTACCCCCTCCGTCCACAAATATCCAATTAAAGGAGGATTCTAAATGGATAGATGTTTTTGATTTCCACGGAGATTGGGAATCGATGGACTTTCATTAGGATCTATTTTATTGACAAGATTTATCACTACTTTAGCTACTTTAGCGGCTTGGCGGTTACTCGAATTCACAATTATTCTATTTCCTAATGCTAGCAATGTATAGCGGTCAAATAGGATTATTTTCTTCACGAGACCTTTTACTTTTTTTTTTGACTTTAAAACATTATGTTTGACCTTTCGTCTTATTTAAATTTTTTATACAATTTATAAATTAAATAAATCATTATTAAAGTATATCTAATGATAAAATAAGTCATATTAAAATGGATGATGTTTACATAAAATTTTTTGAATAAGACGGCGGTCAAACATGATATCTTAAAATTAATATGATGAGTAATTTGTAGACTGATGGAGTAGGAGGAGGAGGGAGGGAGTAATTGTTTTTCTTTCTTTTTTTTTGAAACGAAATTGTTTTTCTTTCTTTTTAGTATTACTAGCAAATGTGCCCGTCGTTGCAACGGGGCTTAGACCATATTGTGTAGTTTTTCTTATGACTTAATAGTTTATAGATTTTTTAATGATTAAGCCATGTATTTAAGTCCATCCTACAAACACTCTCTACATTTAATTAACTACATAAGTAAATAGATATAGATATATAAGAAATATACGTTGTTATGTTCCGTTAATTTTCTATTTTTATTATGTTTGGATTGTAATTTTTTATTTTGTAGAATATGTAAGGCATACATTTCCTTTGCTGAAGTACAATCCATAGAAGCCTAACAATATGGTCAGACCATTGTAATTGGGAGTGGTGTTGTCGTCTTTCAGACAAAGTGCGTTGATCAACCAAATTAATGAGTGGATCCTCTCCACGGCATTAGATCCTTTGCAATAAAATAATAATTATATTAAGAGCATCTACAACAGTTCCTATTTTTTTCTTCTAAAACCATGTAGTTTAGCAACTTATAAAAAAAGTATTAGGAGGAAAAATAAAAACTCATCTCCAATAGTTCCTAATAATTGACTTCTAAAAATCAAAAAGTGGACCCACTTCAATTTGTTTTTTTTTTTTGAGAAGGAACATGTATTAATTTTGGTGCATTACACCGACCCTTTTACAAACGAAATCCTAAGAAAAGGAAAATTACAAAGAAGTTCAAAACTACGTTTCATCTTCCTCGAAACCAGGAGATCCGTTCGTCACCGCCGATTAAGCCGCTTCCCAATCGCCGCCGAGCACCGAGCCAAACTCCACAAGGTAGAGACCGCGCAGAGGAGGGCTTACTTCGAGGCTAATCACCGAAAGTACACCGCCTCCCGCCTCATCGGCCAACTCCGCACTCCACGACGCATCCTTCGATTCCATCGGCCGGCAATCCGAGCAAAGCTCGATTTTCACCACGTAACATCTTCCTCAAGATTAATAGGGTCAACAACATCATCACCGAAGAAGACGACGATGTGCCGCCCTCGACTCCGGATGAGTCTCCTAGCCTCTCCGCTGACGCCGGAGAAGATCGCCATCGGAGAACGGAAGAAGCTGGGAGAATTTATTCCGCGCGCCGCCGCCGCTTCCGCATCGCCGGCATCGCCAGGAAAAGCAAAGCGCCAGAGGAGCCACGCCCTCCGGCAAAACCTAACTCCACCGTCGAACATCGGCGGCGAGCAAACCCTAGACCTAAGACACCGACCAAGACCCTACGAAGACAGGTCGTTGAAGAGACGGACCCCGCTCCTCGTCGCCACCGCCGGCAGCGAGGCCGAGGTGAGGGAGCGGGGCCCGTACCCGGGCGGCGGCGGCGGTGTTCCGCTTCGCCTCTTTTTTTTCGCGAGGGCGAAGCCCTAGGCGGCGCTATTTTTGACGAGTCCCGAAAATTGTTCACTCAATGCTATTGTTTAATTTGTTTATCACACTGATTCAGACGTAATGAGCAGTGAGCACGGCTCATGGCTTCAACTGATCCAAGTTAACAGGATCGGAAGCGAGATGGAACATTATCACAATTTAGATGTAGTACAGTAGGCATCAGGTTCTCTGATTGATGTGACAGAGAGCTTGCATGAAGACATTAGCATGCACACAGGCATTAGGTTTACTCCTACCTCAAAATCAATCACTTGCAGGGATTCTGTAGCATGACAGTGACACTCCAGCAGATAAACTATCCAAAATAATCTTATCTTTCACATTACCGATACAAATTGTTTCCAAATAAAAGTACCGGCGGCGGCGGCGGCACAACAAACTTCATCGCGCAACGTCGCGCGCTGTATGTACGTAGCTTGCGTATCGCGGCGACTCGATCTGATTGTCGATGCTGGGCGCCGGGACTGTTGGATCGGGCGGCGTCCGTCTCTTCTGTCGCGTGGCAGAGGACGGACTTCTCTTCTATCCAGCGACGCCACGAAGGATGTCGACGTTCTGTTCTAGCGCGAGGCAGGGTATGGATGTCCAACGGGCGGCCCGGTACCGCCCGTGGCCCGCCGGGCGGACCGGCCGGCCCGCTCACGGGCCACTACGGGCTCACGGCCACGCGGGCCGTGCCACCTACGGGCTCGGGCGCGCCATCGGCCCATGGCCCGGTCCGAGGGTCATTTTATCGCCCACGGGCCACACGGGACCATCGATCCACGGGCGGGCCACGGCCGCCCGTTGCTACCTTGAATTTTTTTACACTTCAAAGTATCAGGATTATAATCATGTATACAAAGTATACTTCACGATTCTGATTTTAAAATCATGAAGTTGACAGTTTCAAAACCATATAAATCACAGATTCAAACAGACGGGACAACAGGGAATTTTAAAAATGATGAATATGAACTTGTGCAATCTTTGCCTCATTAAAAACCTTTCTAGGTAAACCCACCCTTGTGGGAGAAACCCTAAAAAGAAAAAAAGAGTACAGCAAGTTCATATTCATCATACATATATATATATATATATAGTTCAAAGATCACGATCCGCGCATTCACGGTATCATTACAATAGCCATCTTGTGGCAACCGGGCACTGGCAAAGAAAAGAAATATGACTAAGCTAAAGTTCCGGGTTTGGCGGCAAAAAGAAGTTCATCTCATCTCGGACTCACTCAAACTTGCATTGTTCAGTTCAGTTCAGTTCAGATTGCCCGAAAAAGAACGGCAAATGCTTACGCAAAGATGAACAAACAAAGTAACTTAACTTAGTAACATACTAACATGAGCGGCAAAGATGAACAGCAAAGGAAGTTGGATTATTTTACCTCTATGGCTCTATCCAGCTCTCCCTCTGTTGGTGGCATTGGTGGCGGTCTTTGCCGGTTGCGGCGCCCGCCGCCGTCGATCCTCGTCATTTGCCGTCGCCGCTACGGTGCCTTCGAGAGTCGGAGGAGGATCACAAAGCCAAAGGTTCTTGAAACCATCTTCTAGGTCTTTGTCCACAACGGTATCTTTGAGCCTTCCTTGCGGCTTGGTCCTAATCTTTGATGCGGTGAGCATCTCCACATTCTCTCAGCAACAGCGGACGCCGTTCTTCAAGTATCCTACTGTCAAGCTAAATGTAGATTCAAGGAGACAAGAGAAACAGGGACAACCATAATATCTCTAGCCATAATAGACAAAATAGGATAGGTTTGTTTGTAATCACGCCACCAAAGAAGGATGTCAAAGTTAGGGTCACCCCATGCCACGGTGTCTTTGTCCAAGTAATTTGAAAAGCTCACTAACGACACCCGCCAGATGTAGTAGCTGCACTAGATGATTCACTTGCAAATATCCTACCCCATCCATTTACCCGCACGGGACATAGGAATCACGGGCACAGGAGTCCTTGATGCACCGCACTTGAACCATACTTCTCCCGGTACTTGCAAAACAGCTGGTTAACTCATCTTTGACATCACCATAGCATAAAGAGTAATCGAGATCCAGTGGCCTTACCCAAAGCAAATCAATGGCTATCTTGAACCCTTTCATCTTACCTCTAGGATCAAGAATGGTAGCAAATGAATAAAGCATAGGAATTTTATCCCAATATTTAAGAAATTTCATTCTCATAGGTCTTGCAATAGGTTTAAAGTATTCATTAGTCTCAAGCAGACTTGCAAATGTTCAGCCATGTCAATCATTTGATGCAAAACAAGTGGAGCAAAAGAGGGATAGTAAACACGGATAGAATAATGATTGAAGTTATAAAATTGTTTGAGGAACTTATGCAAGTGTTTAGCGAAGCATTGTCCGAGTCACAAAGAAAAACTTTTTCAAGCAATTCAAACTCCTCAAGCACGTAGCTATACAATCGGCAATGTTTTCACCCGGTATGGTTGCAATCAATGAGCCTAAAACCAACAACCTTCTTTTCAATCTCCCATTCTTTATTAACATAATGGCAAACAACAGAGATATAGTCCTCCTTAGCATTACCGGCACCGGATGTCGATGTCAAAGAAACGGATGATGCGGGCAACACATGTTTCATAAGCATGTCACGTTGTTCACCAAACAACTTAGCCATATCCCCTGGTGGTGGTTACGTCTAGAAACCTCTTTGAAAAGAGGGTTGTGAGCATTTGTAATGTAATCAATCCAAGCCCGAGTAGCACCTATGCCTAATGGAAGATCCGACCCTAGCAATCAAGCGACCATACGGTTCAATGCGAGCAATCATAGGATCATACTTCCAATTAGCTAAACCATTAGCATTCAAAGCTAGCTTAGCTTGAACCATATCAGAATGGTTCTTCTTTCGCATACATTTTTTCATGTGACGTCTTAAATGACCGTTCCATTAGCGGGTATAGCCCAGTATCTACTAGAACAATGTTTCTGATAGCCGCAATGCGAGCGGCCGCCGGCCCCCTCACCATCCTTTACCTCATCGGCGTAGGTCCCACATCGGATTTCTTACCGGTGCGTTGGTTGAGTGTCGGCGTCATCGGCGTCTCGCCATCGACATCAACGTCGGCGAGCGGAATGCCGAACATGGCGGCGGCATCCCTCACGCAGGTCGCCGTCGTCCTCGACCTCCGTGTCGCCGTCCGAGCACGGTCCGGTCATGGACATCGCCGTCGGCGTCGCCCGACGCCGATCAACGGCGCGGACCACGCGTTGCGAGTCCGCGCCACGGCCACGGCCACGGCCACGCCCGGCATCACCAAGACCGTCCCTCAACGCCCGCTTGGGAGGAGGCCGCTGGCCATGTCCACTCCAGCGGAGGAGGAGGACTTCGGCGTCGGGCACCCAACTCAACCCGCGACGGACTGAGCTCGGTGCCGGAATGCAGAGGTCACAGGAGAAGACAGAGAAGGTGAGCTTCGACGGGAGGGGAGGAAGAAAAATGATGGAGCTTGAACTGCGACTCACATGGCGACGGAAAGAACAGGGGAGGGAGGAGGGGAGGAGAAAGTAGAGAGGAGTAAGGAGTAAAAGGAAAAAAAGTCACCGGGGCTTGCCGGCGAGGGAGGGCAGATCCGCCAAGACCGAAGGCCGACGGCGGGAGTGAGGACAGCGAGATCCGGCGACGAGGACGCCAGATCCGGCTGCGAGGGGGAGGTCGGATCCGGCCGGGCGAAGACACTAGCTCCGACGGCGAGGACAAAGAGCTCGACGGCGAGGACAAAGACTCCGACGGCGAGGGACAAGAAACTCCGACGGCGAGGGACGGCAGATTCGACGGGCGCGGACAAGACTCGACGGGCGAGGCAGGTCGTTGCCACGGGCGGCGAGGACGCGATCCACTCCACCAGCGGCGGCGGCGGAGCGATGCCGTGAGAGGTTGGGACCGGGGTGGGAATGGGATTAGGGTTCGAGAGGGGAGCAGGGCAGGAGGCGCTGGGAGCGCGCGGCCCGGTGAATGGGAAGGGAGGGGTGGGAATGGGATTAGGGTTAGGGGTGCGGTGGCCGGAGATATAGGGGTTAGCGCCCGGGCCGATGACGGCTCGCGTGGCCAACGGCCACGGCCGCTCCGTCGCGTGGGCCGAGGTGCGCCCATGGCCCGCCGGCCGGGCCGGGCCGCCCGCCGCCGCAGCACGGACCGGCCGGCCCAGTACCGGGCCGTTTTTGCCGGGCCACGGACCGGAGCGCGGGTCACGGGTCGTTTGGACATCTATAGGCAAGGGCGACCGCACGGAAAGGAAGCTGCGCCGCCAAAACTTGGCGCCGGAGGATGGAAATCGGGAGCGCAGACTCTGCAGTCAGACGTCTCGCCCCAAGCCCAAAAAGATTAGAGCTCGGCGACCAGCCTCGTGGCGACAGAGTCCAATCCGACTCGATTTTCCACGAGTTTTGCATGTAGACATGCAACCGCCTCGTTGGGTCAAGCTGCGTGAGAAGCCAAGCTACGTATGTGAGAGGCTAGGGGGCGGACAGAAATTACATGGCAGATTGGCGGTAAATTTTTCTCTTTTTAATATTAGGTATAGATATAGGGTGTGTTTGATTTTTTGGAGGCTTAGGGACTAGACATGACCATCCGTCTAAATCAGTCCCTTTTGAGATATTAGTGGACCAAGGATGAATTATTAATCTCTCTTTTAGTACTCGTGTTTGTTAAGGTAGGGACTAAATAAGACTAAAATGTCTAGACCAAACAACGTCTTAGTATGACCATAGTAACCATGATCAGTGGGAAAATATCTTTGATAAAAAACAGTGAAGAAAATATCTCCCGGCGTGGAACACGCACGCCAACCCCAATCACCAACTACCCCTACCCGTTCCTTTCGCCGTGGACACCGACACGTGGGCCAGGCTTACCCGGGCCCAACACACCGGTGACACATCGTACGTCGACGCATGAATGCGCCTCGTGGCCGTACGTAGATTGATTCCTCAAGAATTTAAGGAAAGACAGGCCCAGCCCAGCTGCCCGCCCAGTAGGCCGAAGTATATACGTGGACGATGCCAATCCCAGTGGCCACAGCCTCTAACGCCATTGGTCCAAGCGTCTCCCTCCTCACTTCACCCCAGGCCTTGACTTCCTCGGCCACCGTCCTCTTCTTCATCCTCCCATCCTCTCTCATCAATCCAATCCTCTTGGAAGAACAAGCCAAGAACAAGCAAGCTAGGTGAGTAGTCAGTCTCCCGCTCCAACCGCCTTCCGTTGATTCGCTTTCCGCTGCGCCCCTCAGCTCAGCTCTACTCTGCGTTCCTTCACTCTGCATATATATCTAGCTTGGTGCACACTGTACTGTGGCTGCTCACTGGCTGCCAACATCGTCTCACAAAATTGCAGGTGTTTCCTGCAGCAGCGATCGAGATCGAGATCGAGATCGATAGGATACGAACAAGATCAGTGATGGGGCACCGCTCAAGCCGCCATCATCTCCTGCTGCCGGCGGCAACGGCGTGCCTATGGGCGCTGCTGCTGCTGCTGCTCCACGCGTCGTCAGCAGCAGCGTCCCCTCAAGGCGACGGCGGCCTACTCAGGGTCGGCATCAGAAAGCGCGGCCGCGGCCTCGACCAGCACGCGCTGCAGGCGGCAAAGGTCGCCAGGCAGGAGAACTACTACAGCCTCCGCTGGCTGGGGGCAGCAGCACCGACGACGTCCCGCTCGTTGATTACCTCAACACCCAGTACTATGGGGTCGTTGGCATCGGCACGCCGCCGCAGAACTTCACCGTCATCTTTGATACTGGCAGCTCTAACCTCTGGGTCCCTTCCTCCAAATGCTACTTCTCGGTCCGTCGTCCTCGTCGTTCCTTTCTATATCTGATCATCTCAATCTCATGTTTGGTTTGCCATTGCCATGTGTACATTTACATCACTGAAATTTGGAAATAGATCTTAGTATCTGACTGATGTTTGGTTTGTTCTACTGAATTGTTCGATTAATTTCAGATAGCGTGCTACCTCCACCCCAAATACAAGTCCGCAAAGTCTAGCACTTACAAGAAGGATGGTACGTATATCTCATCTCACCATGCTTCATCTTTTAATCTTTTTTTTCCCTTTAAAAAAATACACATATATATTGTTTTTGGACAGTTCAAAGGCCATCACTAAATTAATGCCTCTACTCTTTCTCCCTCAAATTGTTCAGGAGACACTTGCAAAATCACCTATGGCTCTGGTTCCATTGCTGGCTTCTTCAGCTACGACAACGTGCTGGTTGGAGACCTTACTGTGAAAAGCCAGGTACTAAATCTAACTAATACTACCAGCACCTACCTTCCTTCAGTGTTGACATTCACGCGCGCCGGCATGTACGACTGTATCTCTAACGCTGCAGATCAATCTTACCAATTTTCAGAAATTCATCGAGACGACGCGTGAAAGCAGCATCACGTTCATCATTGGCAAGTTTGATGGCATTCTTGGGCTTGGATACCCTGACATCTCCGTCGGCAAAGCTCCTCCGCTCTGGTATACTATAGTCTTGTGCCTAGCTGTGTTACCGTGTAAAGGTCACTGGCGTTGGCTTGCCAGTTCCACATTTAACAGCCAGGTGATGACTCTGTTTCTTTTTTTTTTCTCTCCTTGCCTGCAGGCAGAGCATGCAGGAGCAGAACCTCCTTGCTGAAGATGTTTTCTCCTTCTGGCTTAACCGGAACACTGATGAGGAATCTGGTGGCGAGCTTGTCTTTGGCGGTGTCGACACTAATCACTTCAAGGGGAACCACACCTATGTTCCTGTTTCCAGCAAAGGTTACTGGCAGTTCAACATGGGGGATATTCTCATTGATGGCCAGTCCACTGGTTTCTGTTCCAAGGGCTGTGCTGCTATTGTCGACTCTGGGACCTCTTTGCTGGGCGGTCCGACGGTATGTATGTCCATACTGAAATTCTCTGTATTTTGCTTGCATGATCATAGAAACTTGGGTTTACAAAACCTTAGCTTATTTGGAGTCAGTCGTCAGTAGATTATTAATTACTACAATTGAGATTGTTGCTACATTTACACTAGTACTATTTCCTTATGCACCATCGACACAAGTATTTTACCTAGGTAATCTCTACTTGTTGTCGTTACAGAACTGGACAAGGTCCCTAAGTACTGAGTCTGAATGGGCGGAGTACAACTTTTGCAATATGCCATGACTAAAGACCTGTCTCATGTTTTTTACAGACAATAATTGCTCAAGTGAACGAAGCAATTGGGGCGTCTGGAATTATCAGCCAAGAATGCAAACAAGTTGTGAGCCAGTATGGAGAGATGATCCTCGAACTGCTCATAGCACAGGTTTGCTAGTTTCTGCATTTCCTATCTTTCGTCAGACTTCTGACTGTAGAATGGGTGTTACAGATTATTGTGCTCTGTTAAACTAGTTCTGAACTCCAGTAATTTGGTAATGCTTTGACACTGCAGACAGATCCAGAGAAAGTGTGCAGCCAGGTTGGTCTGTGTATGTTTGATGGCACTCAATCTGTGAGGTGAGGCTATGATTATTGCAGAGTAACAGAGCATTGTACAGTTGTGATATACGCCGACATGCTTTTCTTCCATGTTACTGATTGTTCTGTTCATCCTGTGATAAATTATCATGCACAATTTTCTGCAGCGAGGGAATTGAATCTGTTGTCGGGAAAGAGAACCAGGGCTCATCAGATGTTTTGTGCACAGCTTGTGAGATGGCTGTTGTGTGGATAGAGAATCAGCTCCGTGAAAACAAAACCAAGGAACTGATACTGCAATATGCTAATCAGGTTACCAATTTTTATGATTTACTCTGCGTGTTATTTTTGCCTTTGGGCCATTTGTTGGATCATATATATAATTGGTGACAAGATTCTGCTTGTGTTCCAGCTATGCGAGCGTCTGCCAAGCCCCAGTGGAGAATCAACAGTCAGCTGCGAGGATATCTCAACGATGCCCAATCTTGCATTCACCATTGCCAACAAGACCTTCACCCTAACACCAGAGCAGGTGCTTTCTAGTAGCCCATAGATCCTTTTTCAACTTATAGTAACTTTATTATTTCATTTCCTACAACAAAGTAGCCAATCTTTTCAACAGATCTAACTATTGATAAATGATTAATCAGCTTTACTTAACATTCAGTAAACAAGATATTAGTAGGCTCCAACATTTAATATTTGGGTTTATCAGAAGAGACATATCCTATCCTAGTTTAAGAAGAATCTAGTGTTGGCACATTTCATAACTGAACATTTGAAGGCGCCAGAAGTTTTTAATTGATACGATTAGTAGTTGGTACTTGGAACCAAGAAGTGCCTGGTAGATTGCAGTTTTTTTTTTTTTTTTTTTTTTTTTTTTTTTTTTTGACGACAGTAGAAGCATTGTAGTTGACTTTTTGTAGACCTATATTCTGCATGGTTTGAACTCTGAAGTAAAATTTGTCTGGTTCACCCCAAGTTCCTTTTTATTGCATAATCATTCCTGCAAGCGCCTACATCCTCAAACGCTGTGCAACATGTGCTGCAGTACATTGTGAAGCTGGAGTCAGGAGGCCAAACTGAATGCATCAGTGGCTTCATGGCGTATGACGTACCACCACCGCGTGGTCCTCTCTGGTATGGAACATTACATTCCTTCACACCTTAATAGTTTTCTTCTACTCCATTATCTCAGTCTGAGAGCCTGCATACGAATAATTTCAGGATTCTTGGGGATGTCTTCATGGGAGCTTACCATACGGTGTTCGACTTCGGCAACGACAGGATTGGCTTCGCGGAATCTGCATGAGTGTGGGAACACTCTGTTCTTGATGACGATATCGTCGTATCTATTAGGGATGTGTAGTTTCTCTGTCCTCTACGTGCAGACAGTATGCTGCAAATAAATGGGTAGCCAAAAATGCTGAAACTGAGAACGTGAACAGAGCTTTCTTTCTAGAGAAGAGCAAATGGATGCTTGAAGAGCAAATGTTTGAACAGTGCTTTCTTTGAAGTTGTTTGTTCATGGCAGTACAATCATTTGTAAAATAATTTGTGGATTGCCTTTGAACTGATGAGCATGTATAAATGCAGCCTTCTTCTTTCTGTGAGATAGCTTGTTTTTCTTGGTTATGGATTGAATTCCAATTGCTCAGGGTGTCAAAGTGGGCTATTCTTCTGAATAGTGGGGAGACTGAACATGTGTGCTGGGCCTGAACAATGATGCCATTTATAAGCCTGGCATCAGTGCAACAATAAGTTTATATATTTACTTCCTCTAAAAAACTGTATATATTTACTAAGTGTACCCTTTTTTAAGCAACAGTAGGGACAATCTCCTGCTCTTTATGTACTACAAAGATAAAATAAAGTTAAGAAACACAAACACCAGGAAAGAAACAAAGAGCGAAATAGAAGGAAAAAACAAACCTACATCAGAAATCTGTAAATAGGGTCATTGTTGCCAAAACCGTGATCCGGCAGAGAACCTTTTTCTAGCAATGAGTAGTGCCAAACGCAAGGATCACCTAGTTGAACTGTGCTAAAATCTGTAAGTGTGAAAAAAAGGTAGTCTGTTTTTTTTTTCTTGCAAAAAGGAAGATATATTAAGCATTAACACAATACATCCTCCCCTATTACAAACTGAACTTTGAAGAAAAAGAAACTTACAATTGAGTCCTCAAGAACCACTCATCTTCCTCGTCCCCGATCTCCAGTTCGCCATCGACTCCACCACAATGATCCATGTCCACATTTGCTTCCGCCAAGGAACACCAAGCATTGGAAAAGCCGCATAATCCATCGCCTAGATCACCAAGTTTAATCGATTCCATTGAAAGAAAATCGGCCAACCCCTTGGCAAAAGGAAAGAGGAAAAGAAAATCTGCCGTCGCCGTCGAGGACCGACGACCGGTAAAAACATCCACCGCCGCCAAGAAACCCAACGACATGGAAGAACCACAAACCCATGAGGACCACCGAAGAGCTCACATACCCGACGTCGTTGTGCTGAAAGAAACATCGCCGCCGCTGGCAAAGGAGCAGTTTATTTGCCGGCACAGAAGCTCGCAGCATCCGCCATCACCGAGTGGTAACAAGGTAGCCGAGCTCCGCCCGGTCCCCAAGAACTTTATTTGTTGTGCGGTGGCGCCGCCAGACCCTAAACTCCATCGCCCGACGACAACGATGAGCAAACCCTAACCTACTAGACTCCAAACCATAGCAGCTACTAACGAGCCCAGACGTCGATCTGCCCTGGCCCCCACCCGCACCGGCGCCAAAGAGGCTGTCGTAGGGGAGGGGCCGCTCAGATCGACGCCGGTGGTCGCCCCCGAGCTGGTGACGGCTAGGTCAAGATCTCTCCTGAACAACTTGAACATTAATTAGTCTAAAACATAACTTAACTCATAGGGGTAAGATCTCTCCTGAAGGTAAAAGATTCTCTCCTGCACGATTGAGAAAGGCCCCAAAGCCCGGCTAATCAAGAAATGTCACGAACGGCGAGGACGCACCTATTATTGCGCTGGTACCGTTAGTGGACCATGTACTTGGCTGAAAATAGCATAATGAGTGACCTGTATTGCGCTTCTTGTCGTCCTACTTTTGCACCGTGTGTACGTTCACAACACTGTTCTCCTATGTAAAGCCGAAGTTGGAACATGAGAAAATGCATTTGGCAGGACATAACTGAAGCCAAACACTTTATTCTGTCAGCGCAGCTCGTATCCTTGGACTCGCGCTGCTCCTCTCCCGCTGCCTCCTCAACGACAATCCGGCACCTGGCCAGTCGGTGGGGGCCTCTCCGGTCCTCCCGTCCTCCGCCTCGCCCTCCGTTGAATCCGCTGATTCGGGCGGTGACGACGTTCCGTCGGACTCGTCTTCACCGCGCGAGTCCTCGGTGTTCAGCTTCGACTTTGGCGGCTTGCAGATCATGGACCCCCCTGCACCGGAAACACCGCGTCCCCCGGAGCTTGAGATCGCCCCTCAGGCCCTTCCGCCTGTGACGACGACGGCGCCGGTTCGCCGGCAACGTGGGAGACCTCCGGCTGCGGCTGGACATGCTCCCTCAAGGCACAGCACTCGCATTGCTGCGAGAACCAAGGGCACCTACGTTCACATCCCCAACCAAGCCGCTCGCCGTAAGGCTCTCCTCAATTCCCTGTCAAGCTGCTCGTCCGCGTTGAAGAACCAGGTGTCCAAGCGTAACATTCTGTCCCGCAACAAGATCCCCATGAGTACAAAAGAGATTCGTAAGCTCGTCTCGACTGCCACGGCTGGCTGTTCCTCCGCGGCCTTCGTCGCTGTGGTGTCTGACGTGGTGGAATGATACACATCACCGGCATCCTCCAGGGGCACTGGATATGGCGGCCGTTCAGTGCCCTCCACCTGCTTGACCATGTAATTTTCACTAGAATGTTATTGCTGTTTTTTCCTTTAGTCTTTAACCTGTGGTCATCCCTGTGGATGCTCCTCTGTTGTAAGGGTGCTGCTACGTTTAATTATGAGTAATGCATCGAATGCAAATCGCTCCCTGTCTGTTCTTTCATGGAATGTACGCGGTTTAGGCGACTCGGATAAATGCAAAATCGTTTGTGAAGCTATTACTTCTGCCAATCCTTCGATCATGTGTATCCAAGAATCAAAGCTCCACGAGATTGATCGCTTCAAGGTCAAAACCTTCCTTCCGGCTTACCTCGCACACACTTTTAAATTCCTCCCTGCCATCGGGTCCAGGGGTGGAATTGTCACAGCTTGGAACCCGGTCTGCGTGGTGCTACAACATGATCATGCCAGCGGCAACCACTCGCTAAGCTGTTTCCCTCAAAGCAGCACCATGTCCGATTTCACTCTTGTTGTCACCAATGTTTATGGCCCCTCAGATCACCGGTCCTCTCAGGTTTTCCTCCACGAACTGTCGGATACGGCAGCTAGTGTTGCTGGACCTTGGATCCTCATCGGTGATTTTAACCTCATTCGTACTCGGGATGAAAAAACAATGACAACATTAATACCTCCCTAATCCACGCCTTCAACGATTGTATCAACAGCATGGGGGTCATGGAAATTCCTCTCCTGGGGCGCCGTTTTACCTGGACGAACGGCCAAGACCCTCCCATCCTTGCCAAACTAGATAGAGCACTTGTCAATCTCCAACATACTACGACTTTCCCTGACACCTACCTCACCACAAGAGCCAAACCAACCTCGGATCACACTCCTATTCTTTTATCCATGTCCACCAAAATTCCGAAATCTGAGGTCTTTCGGTTCGAGAATGCTTGGCTGCTTAGGCAGACTTTTTTGCCTACCATCCTCCCAGCGTGGACAGAGGCGCGCAGGTGCCACGACGCGGCCGGCCAGCTCGCAGCATGCCTCAAATCAGTCAGAGCAGCGGCAAAGGTTTATTCTCGGCGTATCAGGGCGCCTCACCACATAATTGCAAACTGCAACTTCTTAATTCAATTATTTGACACTTTTGAGGAGGAGCGGCCTCTGTCTCTTGATGAAATTCAGGCACGCAGGTTTTGTGCGGATTGCCTCGCTCAAGCAATCAAAGAACGTGCAGCCTACTGGAAACAAAGAAGCAAATTCAGGGTGATCAAGGAAGCTGATGCCAATACGGCCTTTCACCATGCACAGGCCACAGTTCGGTTCAGAAGCAATTCTATCCGCTACGTCGAGGTTCAGGGATCAGTCATTGCTAGCCATGATGGGAAAGCTCGAGCCCTCACCGATTTCTTCAGTAGCATCATTGGACAATCTGGGTCCCCGGTTTGGCACTTCCAGCCTGATCCCCTTTTCATAAACCAGCAGCGGCCAACAGATAACCTGACTGTACCGTTCTCGGAGGGCGAGGTTCTTGAAGCTCTGAAATCGATGGACAGATCAAGTGCCCCCGGTCCGGATGGTTTTGGTCCGTCCTTCTATCGCGCGACTTGGAGCACTGTCAAGCAGCAATACATGGCGTTCTTGTCGGCTTTCTACCAAGGCGACGTCCAGCTAGAAAGAGTAAATCGCTCATACATGGTGCTACTGCCTAAGAAGCCGGGAGCGGTTGCAGTGGATGCTTTCAGGCCTATCTGTCTCCAAAATTGCTCAGTGAAAATTTTAGGAAAGATTCTAACAAGGAGGCTACAGAAAGAAATTGGAAACTTGATAGACCTACAACAGACAGGCTTCTTGAAGGGCAGATCAATCTCAGAAACTTTCGTCTTCGCTGCGGAATTGGTACAGGCATGCAACAAGAGGAAGCTTCCAACCTTAGCGCTCAAACTTGATTTTGCAAAGGCGTTTGACACGGTCTTTTGGGAGAGCCTGGACAGCATCATGAGGGCGAGAGGCTTCCCAGATCGGTGGTGCAAATGGATTTGCAATATTCTAACAACCTCGAAAACAGCAGTTCTTGTCAATGGCTGTCCAGGACCATGGATCACCTGCCGACGTGGCCTTCGCCAAGGGGACCCACTGTCCCCATACCTCTTCCTCATTGTGGCAGAGACTTTGCAAACTCTAATCAGATCAGCTTCTTCATCAGTGCGTCACCCGGTTGACAATGATAGCCCTTGTGCTGTTCTTCAGTATGCGGACGATACACTGATTGTTCTGAAAGGGGATGTGGCTGATGTGCTTGCTTTGAAAGAGGTCCTTAACATGTTCTCCGAGGCTACAGGCTTAAAAATCAATTATGACAAGAGCACCATGGTGCCGATCCATATGGACGGAGGAGTGGCCTCTCAGTGTGCAGATATTATGGGGTGCAGCCTGCAATCATTCCCGCAAAATTATTTGGGGCTGCCTCTATCCGCAAACAAATTGCCAGCTTCAGCTTTCTCCACTTACGTTGACCGTACAGACAAGTTCCTCTCTTCCTGGCAAGCCTCGCTCCTTAACAATATGGGCCGTGTGGTGCTTATAAACTCTGTCCTAGATGCCCAATTGGTGTACATCATGTCTGCCATGCAAATGCCTCAGGAGGCAATAAGCCTAGTCGACAAGCGGCGTCGCTCCTTTCTCTGGGCTGGCAATAAGGAGTTCTCAGCCGGAAAATGTCTGGTGGCTTGGCCAAAGGTATGTACAACTCGAGAGCTCGGAGGCCTAGGCATCAGAGATTTTGGCACACATAATATTTGCTTGCTGCTGAACCTCATCCACCGTCTTCACTGTGCGGATTCCTCGGCTTGGGCCACCTGGATCAAAGACAAAGTCGACATAGCAAATCTACAGGGGGGAGGACATGGGCTGCCATTGGGAAGTTCTCAGGTCTCTGCTACCTCTATATCAGGCATTAACCACTGTTGATCTGGGCAATGGGCGATCGACCTTGCTGTGGACAGATGTTTGGGTGGATAAACGGGAATATCGGATATAGGGAAATTTATCGGTGATACCGACAAAATTTAGACCATTTTATTCAGAAAACACATAGATCATTTTCTAACACAAAAAACTAAATAAAACATATTATCAATTGTCTATTCAATCAAGAGAACATGCAACTTGAACCTAGAAGAGAAGAGGAGAGAAAATGAACCATGGTGGGTGGGCTTTGGGGTCTATATGTATGGACAAAGCCATAAATGAAAAATACAAAATTTGCAGATATTCGGACCGATATTTTTTTTCACAGTGTTTGGGTGGGCGATGAGGCGCTTGAGGACCGTTTCCCAGCACTTTTCTCCCACTGCATCAGAGGTCCAACAATCGATACAAACTTGCAAGATGGTCAAACATGTCAGGTGCAAGAGGAACTGCAGCACCTGAATGAAATCCTGAATCAAACTCAGCTGTCACCACAACCGGACAAGAGGCTATCTCCTTTCAGTAAAACCAAAGAAAAGCTTGACACGTCGGCTATCTACAGATTACTCATGGCCAAAGGGCAACAGCACGACCCACAATCAGCATTCACCTGGAAGAACTCGGCCCCACCAAGAGTCCAGATGTTCTTCTGGCTTCTCACCAAAGGCCGAATTCAGTGCAGGGCAAACCTCTTCAAAAAACACATGGTGGACTCGCCAAACTGCCTCTTATGTGGTGCCGCCCAAGAGACGTCGGACCACATAATTTTCCATTGCCCTGTTGCTGCTCTATTCTGGTGCAAGATTGGTGCTCGCTTTCCCAGCCTCTCGCAATGCCAAAATTGGCACCAACTGCCAAGAGTTGGTGGCATCCCGGAGAATCAATACAGCTCTTTCATACTCTTGTGTTGTTGGCAGATTTGGAAACAAAGAAATGCCTTTGTCTTCAGAGAAGAACAGCCCAATCTAAGAACTCTGGTACTGCTATGCAAGTCTGAAGCCCTACTGTGGCGTGCAAGAATGCCCAAGAAATCCAAGAAAGTCATTGATGAATGGCTAACGGTTTTAGACATGGGGTCCTCTACCTCCGATCCAATGTAATTTATGCAAATCATGTCTTGTATTCCCAAACGGCTACCTTGTAATCATGTGTAAAGAGCTATAATCAATAAAAATCAGGTGGGGAGCTCTTCCCCCCGTTGAAAAAAAAAAAAAAAACACTTTATTCTAAACCCTAGGGGAAAAACATCCTCTGCCCTAGGGAAAAGATGCACCGTAGATATATGAGATGAATTTTTCATCAACGTCAAAAGATAAATATATAGTTGGTCACCCTTTATTTAAAGGATCACCTGTTTAATATGCATTTAAACAGAGTTCATTGGTCTTGTATAGTACCATCAAATACACATATTTATGTATGTAAAATTCAAATATACAAGAAAATGCACATATTTATGTATGTAAAAAGTATGAAATATAACAAATAAAATAATTTGGAAAGGAAACTAAATCACACTCTACCTTATGTATTTATGATGCTAATTAGTTGTGTGCCAACGTGTTAGTTATAAATATTCTCCTATTGACTAAGTGATGAATAATTTCATAACAACTTTTTAGCCCATTTAATCCCACTTAACTCTGTTCCATTGATACTATTTTAGATGGATTTAATGGTCCAACCATTTAATGGACTCTTTACACTCTAAATGACATAGTCGACCTTTGTTTACCATTTAAACGTGCATTGTGATCAACAACGACAATAGTTACAAGTTTTTGGTACTTTAAACCAGTTTACATAAAAAAAAACTTAGAAACTACAAAGTTGTATATCACATTCACATCGAGCCCTAGAAATTTTGGTATGATATTTATTTTTATTTGAGTTCAGATGAAAGAATTTAGCCATTTTTAGAGGCAAACATGTTTAAATTCTTTTCCACACAGCAGGTGTTACCTTACATAGTTTACTTTATGTGGATGTAGATAACTCTATAAAAAAGATAATAGATCTAATGATTATCATCAGTGATTATGATTAGAGTCTACAAAATTACTAAACACTAGATGTTTCTTATTATTGTGAGATTTCCTATAATGTATCCTTTTTGTTTTTAGTGATAATGGTTAGAGTCTATCAAATTAAATGTAAGACGATGCTTCCAATTATTATAAGATCTTATAGAATTTAGCGTGTCTTGTGAGAGTGTTAACGTGAACGCTCCTTTGGGAAGTACATCTAATTAGTAATGGTTGGATTATGCTTATGCATATACTCCCTCCATCTCAACTTGTAAGTCATTCCAAGAATCTTAGAGAGTTAAAGTTTCTCAAGTTTGACCAAATTTATATTATAAGATAATAACATTCATGATGTCAACTACGTATTATTAGATTCTTCATCAATTATGTTATATTATAATATACTTATTTGATGTCATAAATGTTTAACGTTTTCTCTGTAATTTTAGCCAATGTTAAAATACTTTAACACTCAAAGATTCTTAGAATGATTTACAATTTGTAACAGAGGATGTACTAGAAGTCTAGAATTTTTGGCGAAGAATGTACAGATCGAAGGTGTGAAAAAATCAAATTGCCTCTATAAAAATCTCAATTATAATCCATTTACAACTCTACAACGTATATAATTAAGGTGACTCTATGGTGTACATGCATTACGTGTACAAACTACAAAAGCCGATGTGTGTATATGGATGTACATGTACAGATGGATCGTGGTGCATGAGCTTGATTCCAGCAACAATGTCGTCATTGCCGGCTATCATTAAGTCTTTGCAAAAGCGCATGCAATGCAGTCTCACGTGCTCCGGCTGCCGGGGCCGTGGCGGGCTCAATGCCGCCACCACCGTTACCACCATCTCCGGCCGCGTCAGCGGCGCGGCTCGTGGGAGCTGGTGGCTCAGGGCCTCCGCCGGACATGATCGTCGAGAGGGCGGCCGCCAGGGCCGTGGTGAAGTTGGGGTCATTGGTGATGGCGGCGGTCATGGTCTCCAGCGCCGACCGGTTCCTGCCGTCCAAATTACCCAACAGCGTCGCCACCGGTAGTGTTTGTGGCGGTGCCACCGGCCTGTGCCCAGCGGCAGCAGGGAAGCCGTACATCGGGAACGGCATGGCGGGGACGACGGCGGGCGGCAGCTGACGGTGCTGCAGCAGAGCCGCGGCCGCCGACGTTGACGCAGGCGGTGGCGGCGAGTGTGTGAGGTCGAGGGTGATGGTCGGGAACGGCGCGGAGGCGGAGGCGTGGCGCCGCCCATGGCGGACGCGTAGGGGTGGTGGTACTGGAAGAGTTGCGTCGGGGCAGCAACGTGGTGGTGGCCGGCGAAGAGCGCGCTAGCGTCGCGGCTGACGGCCGGACCTGAGAGGAGCATGGCCGCCGCGGCGGAGGTCGTCTTGGCCATCGCGGCTGCCGCCGGCGGCAGCTGGTGGTTGTGTGTGCCCTCGTACGTGGTGATCAGCACCGCCTTGTCCTCCGCGCACCGTTGGACCTACGCACATACATATACATATATGCAGACGTGTATGTTAAAGGAAAACACGTAGCAAGTTTAGAGGGATCTTCCGGCTGTCTGGTGAGATGTCACAATCTGTAAGCAGTTTGATCTTGTATTTGTAAATGTTCATTTGGGGACAGGTAAGGCAAGAGAGAGATAGGTAGCTAGGTAGGTTCAAATCAATAACGTATGCAAGCGTACGTGCAGGCTGCAATATATATAATGCTAGCATGCATATAGTATGTTCACATTTAAATGTCATCTTGTGTCATAGGATAATATATAATGTCGTCAGAGCTTCGTGCAAAGATATATATATCTATTCAAACGTGCTTTCAGCCTGGTTTGTTGGGCGTGTACTTAGTGTGTGTTTTCAAATGCCATATTTGACTATCTATATATCCAAAATTCAAAGAAAGTAGTACATGTGTTTGAATTGTGCTGCGGAGCACGCAACGTATCAGAGACCATGACATGTGAGTATATATTAATTATAATGCACCATGGGATATCATTTGCTTATTTTTAGCAGAGTACATGGTAGTACTAGTAAGTAGTCGCCCCTTAATTAAAATCAAGTATACCCAGCAGCCTTTTTGTTTGGCATTTCCTTGAAAAAATTGTCCTTGTGATGATGGACCAGGACCATCAGTCGTAATAGAATGCATATAATACTATCATGCATAACAATTAATCCTGATATTTTACTTAGCACACTTGGAATGCACACATTCTAGATAACCATTTTCATACGTTCATTAATCGAAATATCTATAAATAACTATACATGTGGAAAGAAAATAATATGTATATACCAAGTACCATGACATGCATATACATAGATAGATAAATAGCTTATTGTACCTGTTTTCTGACGGGGCATCCTGTGGCCATTGTGCAGCGATAGTAAGCTCTGGGGCATGGGTTACCCTTGGCCATCTTCTGCCCATACTTCCTCCATTGGCATCCATCGCTGATCTACACACAATGCATGCATACATTTCCCCAAACAAAGATTGGTTAAAATTTTGAGGAAATAAATAAACCAGCACACAAATAGATATGTAGATTTTGCTCTTTTGAATCCACTCATATATTCTAGCTATTTGCTGATAGCAGCAACATACATAAATCTGTATCGGCATTGTTACGTACGTACCATTGGTGCCTCGGACCGTGCGCGCACGGACACCCTTGCCCTCCGCAGAGGCGCCTCCGCCGGCGCCGGCGCTGGCTCCCGCTCGGCGTTCTCGCCGCGCTCAGGTATCCTCATCCCATCGTTGTGATCCGCTTCGGCGCCGCTTCCTCCGCTGCCACCATCTGAATCGCCCCTGTCACCACTGATCGCCGGCGGCGGGGCCGCTGCTCCTGCCGTCGCCGGAGCCACGCGGCCGGGTTCCATGAACTGCACTCCCGTTGTCGTTGCCGCCGGTAGCATCGGGTTCGCTGCGCTGCTGGCCTGCATGCATGGATCGATCCAACATCTGTATCACTTGCAATGAACTACTCGTGCTCATTGCTTAATTGGCATGTAGGTAGGGAACAGTTAGTTATAAGAGTAGAGACAATGGTGCGCGCGTATGAAATCAAATAAAGCACCTACCGGATCGGAAATATGCATGGAGCAGTGTAATGACCCCTATTGTAACGTTGACATCAATAAACATATGCTAACTACCGGTTAGTAAGCTAGTGAGGCTTTACTGTTAAGATTATTTTATGTTTGCACATGGACAAGCAGCTTTCTTCGATGTCGAGTTATACGCCTATCGGCCTATATATATAATTTTGTATCTATATCTATAGCTATAGCACTGTATTTACCTTTATCATTTCTTAAAATGCCCTCACTTGCTCCATGTCTCATATATGCCCTAGACTTACGACTCGTGATGAACTCGCATCTAGCAATGGTAATTAAACGGATCGGAGTTCGATTCTAAGACATTAGGTTCTATTGCTAAGTACATACACATTTGCTATAGAACACACTTATATATGTACTCCCTCGGGATGGTATTAGAAGTCGTTTAGGACAGCGACATGGTCTCCAAAACACAACTTTGACCTCTTATTATTATAAAAATATTTATGGAGATGTGATATATGTATACTTTTATCAAATAATTTTTTAAGACAAATCTACTCATATAATTTTTACATTTACAAACTCAACAACTTAAAAGTTATTGATGATTTATATTCCCGATGTTTGACCCAAACCTTGTCCAAAAACGACTTCTAATACCATCCCGGAGGGAGTACGGTTGGCCTGTGGGGGTGCACACATGGATAGAGACACCCTCTCCAATCCAAATTATCAATGCAAATACATGCTTTTGATCGACATAGATTTGATCACCCACCTAAATTCAGGTGTCCAAAATTTTCTTGGGGATGTTAATGCTTATTAATAGTTCAGCAGAAGAATTAATATCCCAATAGAAAAGCAGGAAATTTGCATTTCAATTCAACAGGGTAAACACTATATAGCTAGTGGTCATGGAAATTAAATGAGGTGTCCACCATCTGAACAAGTGGAGAGAAAATTAGCAGCATATATATATAGTTTTTTATTCACAAATAAGATTTGGGAAAATGCTGGGCAAGCATGCATGCAATGGGTCTAACTCGAGGAAATTCTGTTTACAATTCACAGTTTCTAAAATTTCATCAATCATTAATTGGTCTGTATTCTATATGCGCTGGGTTTGTAGGAACGATAGATTTAAATAAAATTTGTGTGAATCTGAAGTGAATAAAGTATCAGTTGTAGTCTCTCTTTGCTGGCTGCTGCTCCGCTCCGTTCACGAGGTAGGAGTACTTTTTTTCTTTGCAACACAGAGATATTCAGGAGATCGATCAGATCTTTAAATTATATGATCTTTTTGATAACATGACAAGTACAAACGTTGACTAGGTAGGCTCCATCCAATTAAGACGTACGCGTAGCCACCATTTCTTTTCAACAAACTTTGAACACGACGAATCAAGCCACCCAATTTGCTAGTTTAGGTTTGCCGGCCATACCTGTTGCTGATGCTGCTGGGCTTGGATGAGCTGCTGGTAGAGCACGCCGTAGCTGCGGGTGAGCTCCTCCAGCATCCGCCGAAGCCGCCGGTTCTCCTCGCCGGCCTGCCGGAGCTCTCCCCCCACCGCCGCTGCTTCTGCCGCCACATCCACCTACTCAGATAAGATCCATCACCAATCAGTACAAAATTCTAACGTGGAAGCTGAGAATGAACATGAGACTAAGCTACCTTTACCTCTTTATCACGACCACTCGCCGTACCCTCGCCGCGGTGTACCGTCGCCGCCGCCGCCGTCGCCCTGCAGGTCAGCAGGTCCAGTGCAGTCTGCGCCATCACGAAACATATGTACGTTACAAATTAAAGGATCAAAAGGCTCACATAGACATGCAAACTTACATATATATTGGCAGCTCTATATATGTGCATCTCTGATTTAATGGCTAGCTTAATTGCACGTAATAAGCACAAGCACCAATCAATCACAACTCAAGCTCTCCATGGCGATCTCAACGGGAAGAGACTTACGTTGACCGTGGTATTATCGCAGCCACCGTCCTCCTCGTGGGTCCTGCACCGAGGAGCGGCGGCACCGCCGGCGACGGAGAAGAAGTCCACCTCCTTGATCTCGCTCCTTCGTCCACCGCCGTCACCGCTGTGACCGAAAGTCGTCGGATGCCGGTCACCGTGCTCCGCCAAGGCCATCATCTCCTCTTCCTCCTCCTCCTTGGTAGACTCCTTGCTCTTCTGCTGCTGCTTCGGCTCCAAGTCCATGGATGGTCGTTGGAGCTAAAGGTATCAACGACCCAGGTAATGGAGACGAAGAGACGGCTATATACAGCTTGTGATCGACGACCTGCAGTGCCGTACTAGCTAGAGAGAGAGAGAGAGAAAAGAAAGATGAGAGAGAGAGAGATGTCCAACTATGCAAGCTACTAGTACTTCAGAGAGAGAAGTGAAGAAGCTGGAAACGTGAAACGGAAAGACTTGGACTTTGGACTTGTCCCTACGAACAAGACGGCAGGAGGGAGTTGGACCAATGGCTGCCACTGGCACGGACCAACTGGTAGGCCAGCCCTGCCCGCGTCGTGGCGTCATCGTGAGAGCTGGCTGAGGCTGGACGGGCTGCCCGGCCTGCCCACGTGTCGCTGTGCGTGGGCCGGGTCAACAGAGTCAACGGATGCTGCGTTTTGCGACTCTGGGACTGATAGGGAGTGGCAGAGAGGTGGCCACGAACCATAACATTCTCTCTCATCATCTTTTTATTATTTTATAGAAAAACTTAGAGCCTCTTTGGAATATGAGATCGTCAACCTATGAAATTTTTTCACAATTCATGTGTTCCCAAATAGGCCCTTGCTCCGTAACACTATTACCGGTTAGGTTTCTTTATATTTTTTTCCTACTGTGTCTGGACAAATAATAGAACATGTTTTTTCTCCCACAAATGATTTAAAACCTAACAACTTTTGTATATGATTATGGACCCATCTTTTTTTTTTTCTGTAATACGGAATATCTTTTCTATATAACTTTTACTCACACCTAATTAAAAGACTTGTAAGCTCTCAGACACGGGCCATAAATTTAATATTTTAACATCGGTAGGACTTGTCCACTCGAGTTCAAGTCTTAAGATGATTGTAAGCATTTTGAAATTATTCTATACTCTAGGATTTAAGTATTTGGCACCTCTATCCTTTCAATCTCAGGTAACTTAGTCAATCTTAGGTCGTAGGGTGTGCGTATGCGTGCGTGTATGTGAGCTGTAGGTTTTGGAAAAAATCTGTAGGTAGTTCACACTTTGCTTATAGTCACACACATATTTTCAGTCATCATGTGTATTATATATATCATCTAGCAATAGCAAATTTGTGGGATTCCCTAAAAAAAGTAAATTTGTGGGAATTGACAAAGAAACAATGAGAGAGATGTGAGATAGCCGGCCATTGGATTGGGTCTGGCTTGATTAACTAGCTCGTCAATGGCCACCATCAGCCAGTTGACAATGTGCATTATCTGAGAGCAAGGACTTTTCAACTTTGACTTATAATATGAAAAAAAAAAAAAAACCAGCTGGAGAGATAGCTTATTCCTACAAGCTACTCGATGCTGTCGTGGTGCATTGGTGCATTATCTTCCGGCAAACGACACCGTGCGCGAGATCTTCCCCATGATGCCTGGTGCATTGGCGGCACCGGCGGGGATTCTCACCTGGAGACGGAGCCGTAGCCACGGACGATCCATTCACCCACCCTGGTACAGTTGTTTTAAGTTTTTAGTACATCCGTTCCGCACCACCGTTCATGCCGGTGACTCTTGTATGTGTGCTTTCATCCACTTCGGCCAATTGTTTTGGCTAAAGTGAACGACGTGTAAAAACTCTAGCTTCCCTTAATATAATACGTGCCAATGGTACGTTTTCGAAAAAAAAAAAAAAATGCTGTCGTGGTCGATAATAACCATATGTAAATGCCTGAGATTAACGAATGGACGGTACATAGTTTGTATATTCTCCATGCACGTTGACAATTTATCCATATATCGATGTAACTCAATTGTCTACCCATATGTATGAACCAACCCCTATTGGAGGGATGCCAAAATATTACATGCAACATATCTGAGTCTTAACAATAGTTTAAGACTTTCTATAATAAAAACTATGATAATCAATATGGGGCTAGGTTAGATGATGTAAGGAAGATTGATGATCTTCTTTCTTTTTAAAGATAATTACTCGGACAAGCCCAAATGCATCAATATGGTTAATAGGAAAAACAGTCAGGAATTATTTATAGCAAATTTTTTCTTCTTTGTGAAATGCTAATGGCTTCTCGACCCCATTTCTAAAAAAAAAAAAATGTAGCAAAATTTTCTAGCGGTGGTTGCACAACTTCCAACTCAGGGGAGAGTAATGGTCTAAGGAAAAGGTTCTTCTATAGGGTCACCGCGGAGTAATGGAAAAATGATCACCTCCAGCCAAGGTTGTCTTTCGCTTAATTGTTTGTAGATAGCTATTAAGAATACTAAAAGCTACACAGATATTAACATGACAAGCCTCCTTCGATTTTGAGTGGTTGAGATATGCATGTGTTTGGCTCGCTCCAACCTTGAGCCACCGAGATCCGCATGCGAGTGACCCTCCTCCGACTTTGAGCTACTAAGTGTTGTGTCGATTCCGGCTAGATTGGGCCGGAATTGACACGTGTTCGTCGCCCTTCGAAGCTTCGAGATGGCGTGACGGGGCTGCAGCTTTCGCCCGGCGGCGACGAAGCGGCAAGACGAGCAACGAGATGGAGCGGAGGAGCCGTGGGAGAGGGGGCGGAGGCCGGCGGCGGGCGCGCTGGCGATGGCGCAGCGGGCGGGGCGGCGGCGGCGGGAGAGGGGCAGGGGGCGGCGGCGGCGGTTGCGGAAGACCGAGGGCGAAAGATATTTTTTATTTGCTTGCTTATCCCCTAGAGATTACATGCCTCTTGCTTATATGGCGACTAGTGGGACTTGTAATCTAAGCAATCTCTATAAGGTTTCCTTATTAGATCGAATACCTTTTACAAGCATATCCTAATTTATTCTTTCCTAATAAGGGTCTCTCTTATAGATGAGATATCCCCTTGCACACCAAAAATTACCTAAGATAATCCTAACTTGAATATGAAGCAAACTCGAGTCGTACGGAAGAGGGAAGGCGACGGCGGCAGGGGGCGGCCCCCCCGCTGGGCGCGCCTGGCCCCTCCCGGGCCGGCGGCCATCGCGTTTTGGCCCAATTAGCCACTCCCGAGGTGGCCCAATTCTCAGTTCATGACATCTCCCCACCGTTCGACGAGGCGGGCGCGGCCCCCGTGCCGCCCAACCCACCACGAGGGGCGAAGGGCAGCCCGATCGGGAGGTGACCACCCAAGCCCGGTAGAAGACAAGGGGGCCGCACTTGTCGTTGTCGTCGTTGCAGACACTGGCGTCCTTGTCGGCGAAGGCGAAGTCGAGGTGTAGGTCGCCGAAGTAGATGCTGAACTTGAAGCTCAGCGGGGGCTGCACGAAGGGACGTTCCGTCCATGCACGACGCATGACGGAGGCGCCTGAGGGTCCCGCACAGCTCGATCATCCGGGCGGGTCGGTGGAGGAGACGTAGGTGTAGGTCGCCGACCGTCACCTTAGCATGGAGCTGCCTGCAGAGACGGACGGATCGACATGGGCGGGCGAGGAGGTGAAGTCAAGGAGGCAGCCGAGAGGAGGTCGCTGGGCGTGCTCACGGGCGGTCCCAGTGGATCTCCTATGTCCAGCTGCACCTACGTGACGCTCCCAATGAGGAAGAAGACGCCGCCGTTGTTGTCGAAGAGGAGGACGGTGGCACCCTCGATCCGCTCGTCGGGGCGTGCCTGAAGGAGGAGGACGTATGCTGGGAACGCCTGATCCTCCCGGGGACGATTGGGGAGGTGGAAGCCCACTGCTACGCCATGCAGCGGGACGTTCTCCCCCAGCATGAAGTCCTGGAGAAGCTCTGAGGCAGCGGGGATGTAGTAGCGGTGGAAGTACCTCACGATGCCGCAGTGGAGGCTCCACTCGGCGGACCGTAGCCCGCAGCTCGATGGCGTTGGAGATGATCTCGAGCTCCTTGTTGGTCGCCGTGGGCGGTGCAACTCCGTGATCATGTCGTTCGACGCAGGCCGTCGATGTCGTCCATAGCAACAGCGAGACGCTGGCGGCCTAGTATCTGCGGTCAACTAGGGCGGTCATGATGTCGTTGTCGATGTTGCCGGGTGTAGCCGGGCTGGCCGGCGTTGCTGGGCCGTCGTTGCCGGCGCGGGTCGGCGTCGTCCGGCCATCGTCGTTATCGGGCGGGCGAGGTCGATGGCCTCCTCCATCGAGCGGGGCTCGAACCACTCGAGTGCCGTCCGCGGCGAGGTGCGCAAGCCTTCGACGAAGAGGTGACGCGGTGGCGCTCCCCTCAAAAAATCCATGCGTGATGCATAGACCTCAAAGGCGTCGATGTAGTCGCCCCGGCTTGCCCCCTAGGAGGGCGGCGCGTATGCCGCCATGGCGTCGAGGTGTCGGGCGGACCGGTGATGTCAGAGGGCGCTGGTGAACTCGCCCCACTCGAGCGGGGACTTCTTCTTGGACAGGTCGATGTACTGGATCGCAAAGAAGACCGTGAGGTGGAAGGCAGCGAACTCACGTAGTAGTCCGGGTCGATGTCCAAGTTGAGCTCGAAGAAGAGCTCCAAATTTTGCGAATCCGAGGTCGGGTCGTCGGTGCCGCCGAACTCCTGGACTTGAAGGCGCGTGGCGAGCGGGGAGGGTGCAATGCCGCGCGGGTGGCAGCACGGTGCTGGGTGCCGCGGGTGGGCGCGGACAGGGACAGGAGCAGGGGCGCCGCTGGTGGCGCTCGGGTCGGGGCAGGGCGCCGCGGGTGACGCCATCTCTGCCGGGAGTCCCGCGCGGTTGCAGGTTGCCTGAGGAGAGGAGAGGGCAGCCGGTGCTGCGGTGTCGTCGAGGATGACGTTGATGACGGCCGGTGCGTCACGTACAGCGTCATCTGCCTCCTCAAGCTGGAGGATAGCAGGGTCGGAGCCGACGTCGAGGTCCGAGGCCGGAGGAGGGCGGGCGTGGCCGGGCCGCGGGCCGGCCGTCGTGGGCGGCCGGCCGGGCGGCCGCCGGGCCGCCCTCCAGCCGTGGTCGCCGTACGTGCTGGGATCCTCGAGGCGGTGTAGGCGTGCTCCATATGACTAAGGCGGTCCTCCATGTCGCCGGCGCTTGCCGATCCGGGCATAGCCGACGCCGAGGAGCACCTTCGCGCCGCGTTGAACTCCTTTATCTCGGAAGCCATGGGTGGTGGGAATCGCCCCGGTCTCCGGATACCAGCTGCCGATTCCGGCTAGATTGGGCCGGAATTGACACGTGTTCGTCGGCCCTTCAAGCTTCGAGATGGCGACGGGGCTGCAGCTGCGGCCGGCCGGCGGCGAGCGGCAAAGCACGAGCAACGAGATGGAGCGGAGGAGCCGTGAGAGGAGGGGGGCGGAGGTTCGGCTGCATGGCGCGGCGCGCGCGGCGGCAGAAGCGGGGCGGCGGCGCTTGCGGGAGAGAGGGCAGGGGGCGGGGCGGCGGTTGCGGAAGACCGAGGGCGAAAAGATATTTTTTTTTATTTGCTTGCTTATCCCCTAGAGATTACATGCCTCTTGCTTATATAGCCCAACTAGTGAAACTTGTAATCTAAGCAATCTCTATAAGGTTTCCTTATACGATCGGAATACCTTTTACAAGCATATCCTAATTTATTCTTTCCTAATAAGGGTCTCCCTTATAGATGAGATATCCCCTTGCACACCAAAAAAATTACCTAAGATAATCCTAACTTGAATATGAAGCAAACTCTCGAGTAAACGGAAGAGGGAAGGCGGCGGCGGCAGGCCCCCCCAAGCCTGGCAAGCCCAGCCCCTCCCGGGCCGGCGGCCGTCGCGTTTTGGCCCAATTAGCCACTCCCGAGGTGGCCCAATTCAGTTCATGACATGTTGGCATTTGTTAAGTGCTAAAAGAATATGAAGGATTACGCAGCGTTTACGTAACACCTACAATTGTAGCTTTTCCCTAGGATGAGTATTCTAGAGTATCAGATCCACGGGGAAGCTTTGGCTAAAGAATTCTAATAAGTCACAATCATATATCCACTAACTTAGCAAACCACTAGACTATAGTGAGGAGGTAATTGTTAAAGGACAAATAAATATCAAAGCATAAAATAATAACCTACCTAAAATATCAAAGAATAACTAAACTAATCAAAAGCTCAAAGGAAGAGATCAAGGTTCCCATATATTTCTCTATTACTTAGGTTCTATGATAGCAATTATACTAATGCACTTTGGAGCAGCAGATTCGTCCCAACTCTCGAGAAAGACTGGGAAGAAGGTAGTTGGGAGAAGGCTGCCAAAAGCTCTACGAAACACTAATCCGAACGTGGTGGACTACATCGGCCTGACAGGGCTGTCACCCCTGGGGCTACCACAACTATCCGTGGGATTGGGCGCAACCTCAGGTAACCTATAGCCTAGACACCAAGTCTACACTATTGATTACTACTCTAGCTACCATGAATAACTAGAGTCCTCAATACGAGCGGAGATCCCATGCAATAGCATAACAACTATACTTAACCATATATGAAAAGCATGGAAGTGAATAGAAAAGATAAATATATGAATCATAAGTCTTGTAGAGAAGATACAAAAACATACCATACTCTGAAGACATCTCTAGAACAAGAGCATAGCTCCACTCTCCTTTACTCTTGATTAGATCTAAGTTAGATCTAATCTAGTTCTAATTACATGGCTAATCTACTTCTAATTACATAACTAATCTACTTCTAATCTACTTCTAATTCACTAATCCCCGAGAGAGAGGTTATCCTTACATTGGGACACCTCTACAACTGAGAGATAATGAATAGAATGAGATAGAATGAATTAGGGTTTAGCCCTGGGGTCAGGGGGTCTTCTTATATAGGCCTTGGCGATGAATGATGACCATTGGATCAAACCGACCTTCAATAACGGTGTAGATACAACCTCAAGGTCGGTTACAAACCGACCTAGGAAGATGAGCCTGATTGGCTACTGTATCCTGGCGGCCGCCAGGCAGATTTAGGCCGGCCGCCAGGCCCATGTGGCCAAACCATGTCATCTTTCTTCTGGTGTCTTCTGGTACCTTCTAGAGTGTTTTAGTCCATATTTTGGGTCGAGTTACTTCACGGTTAAGTCTTGTCATCGTATGTGAGATATATTCTAGAACTTTCTCCATTCTTCTCTGTATTTATCTGTTAAGTCTCTGAAAAAATATAAATCACCAAAGCTCGTGGAATTATGTTAGTTAGACCCCTAGTCTATGTTGATATTCATTTTAAGCCCTTATCCATGTTTAGTTGACTAGTAATATTATGCTATAACAGGTGTCAACACTAAGATTCTATATGGCACGTAGCTGCCTTCAACCTCTCTAGCTACCAAGAACTCTATGGTCTCGGCATCCTCCGACTTTGGGCCACTAAGACCCATCACCTGGTGGTCTCCTTTGTCCTCATTTGTCATGGTTTTGTTGGCACAGTGATACCTTCATCATCAATCCATGCGCTCTCTCAATCTCTCAATGGTGGCGGTCGCTTGGATCTGGCGGAGGAGGCTATGACAACAAAGGAGGAGGCATCCGCTTTCCCCTTCCATCGAGGAGGCATTGTCTTAGTGAAATCCTACACATCATCTCTACAAAAAAATAACCTTTTTTTTTATGGATATCAGTTATATGAGAAAACTAAAACCCTAAGGAAAAGGTTCTTTTGTAGTGGTTGCTCGTGAAAGGTATGTGATAGAAAAATACAATAACACTCTAGATTCCTAGAAACTATGATAACAAGGAAAGTCGATAAAAAATCTTTAGCAACCAACGCTAAGAAACAAATAAATTTCTTTGCCCCTCTAATATCCATTAGACAATAAAAACTTTCCTAATGCAATTTTTTCTAGCTTTCTTACTGGTTTTTGACCCACACAAAATTTCTGTTTCCTAGTAAGTGCATGCCAAAACCCTAGTCCCCCGTGACAGAATATAATTGATCACATAAGAAAAAAAATCCATTTGCATTTGTAAGGTGTAAGACTACACACATCATACACATGTATTGAAGCTAATTAAAATAAAACCATGGAAATGTGTGGTCATCCTGCTGCCAAGGTTGTCTCGTGCTTAACAATTTGCAACTAGCTAATAAGAATACTAGAAACTAAGCACCGATATATACTATGAGTAGTCATTAAGTTCCAAACTACTGTGCTTTCATGTCACGTGATGCACGAATGTAATGCATCCATCCAATTAATGAAGTTAAGTTGACAAGTGGGCCGGCCGGTGACAAATTATCTCGTGGAGGAGACTTGTTCGGCAAGCTTTAAGCCAGCATCTCTACTAGCTAGATATATAGCTAGCTTAGTGTAAAAGGGGACTGGAATTAGGCAACGGTGGTTAAGAAAATCATGTATATATTTCTGCTGCAGATCGACAATTGTGAATTGTCCTTCTCCAAGATCAAGTCCAAGGCTTCAAGGTAAGCACGCGGCAGCACGCAGAAGATAGAGGGAGATCAACCAAGCCCAGTGTGCAAGCAAAGACCACTTTGTTTTATATAGTTTCAAAAGGAATGCCGAAGATATGTATGTACGATGGATGGACACTCCACAGACAACAACAAGGGCATGAGACACAGAAACGACGACCGACAATATGAACCGAGGTCGTCGCGAGGTCGCAGCAAACGACGACGGAATTGAGGTCAATAACAAGAAGCTACGCAACTGTACTGTACCACGACGGCAGCAGCAGGGGAAAGAGATCGAGAAGCATAAAGGCGAGCTAGTAGTGTGCAAAAGTTGAAAGCAACAACAAGATCGGCGAGGGGGCCGGCTGGCCGGCCGGGAGAAAAAGGGTGATGCTTGCATGACCACGACATGTACGTTGACATGCTGCGTAGAGATCTAGAGAACCTACAATAACCTAGCTATAGCTTGCTTTAGAATCAGATGAAGCAGGGTCTGGTTAGTTGGCACACGGCTTATAAGATATTTGCAGCCAAAATAAGCTGAAAGTCTGAAACTAGAAGCAAATGAACAGTAGTCTGAAACTAGAAGCAAATGAACAGTACGTTTTTCTGCAGCGTTTTCTAGCCAAGCATGTTTCTTTCCGAGTTATTAGACCCAGCTTATCTGATAACATCGCTTTCCCTCGATCTGTGCAGCTTGTGAAGAAAGCTATAACAAGGATGCAACAAGCTGCAAGATGGAGAAGACCAGTGTATAGGCCAAAATGTCCACCAAAGGTAGGTAGGTAAAAGATAGCGGCGCCCTAGCTTGCACTCTGGCCGGCTCTGGAGTCTGAAGCGCCTGGACTGGACTGGTACTACTTGCTGATTGCAACCCTAGTAGATGGCGATGTCGATGCAAGAGGGACTCGATGGAGGCCGGTAAATATCGTTGATCTCCGTCCGATTCCAATCCAGTGATAAAAAGCCAAAGGGACAGAGACTTGTGTGGACTTGGGGTGTATTGGCTAGCTCTGATGTGCATGGTCTGATGTTCATGGTCAGTAGTCTCTGCGCGTATGACCTCTTGGACTTTTGAGAGGAAAATTAGCTAGTCGTAGACGAGGGAGCCAGCGTGTAACTCTTAGGGGCTGTTTGGTTTAGTCATGAGACTTATTAAGTTAAAAGGTGAAATAAGTGACTTATTTTATCAAACAGTAGGGACTTATTAAGTCATGGTAGTTGATTGTAACCATTTTCTCTTCTTTTTGACCCTGACTTATAAGTCAACCATTTTCTCTTCTTTTTCACCCTGACTTATAAGTCACTTGCAACTATATAAACCATTGATTTTTAGCCACCTAACTTAATAAGTCATCTGACTTATAAAAACCAAACAGAACCTTAAAAGCGAGAGGGACGATTGTAGTACATGTAGGCAGATAGCCCCAAGGCAACTAAGATGGATAGAGTACTCAATAGACTCGTAACATTTACCCCCAAAAAAAAAAAAAAACTCGTAATGATAGTTGCCAGCCAAAGGTGACTTCCAGATGTCTAAGAGCAGGTATAATAATGCACAGTCAGCTGGCAAAATGAACAGCCACATCACCAGAATCCAACATGCAGGAGTGAGAAACGAAGAAAGAGAATGAAACGGGCGAGTTGCGAGTCGCCGGCGCAACGTGGGCGGATGCGCATGCGTACAGCTCCATTGGCTGTCCTGCTGCTGCTCCTTTTGCTTATTGGTTGCATGCACTGGGCTGCTCCCTACCACTACCGCTGCCGCATTTAATGGTGGCCACGCTGGCCTCTGTTCCACCGACTGCTGGCGACTCTATTAGCCATGCTCTAAGGATTAGTCGTCCGTAAGGAATTGGCTGGTTATATGAAAAAAATCATGTGACTTTATGACGCCGCAGGACCGTGAGGAACTGGCTCGTGGGTCTCCATATTTATACACTGACTATACTTCACCGTAGAACTGTATACATACGTCCCGTACACGACTCCCTGTTTTTCTCCGTTGGATTGGAAAAATGTTCTCCATTTCTTAATATAAATATATATATAATCTTTACTTTGGCCATATATACGTTACCTGTCACGCTGCCAAGCAAACGAAGACTGATAAAAACGTAATGACCGACGGACGTTGACACGTTTGACCGCGCCGTATACATATACGGTCCTGGATACGGCCATATAGTCGTGCGCCCAGAAGTTGACAAGCAAGGACAAAGATCCATCCATGTATTTAGGCTTCGTCGCCGTCCGTGTGCATCCATCCACAATTCCCAGAACGGCCGGATATTCCAGTGCAGTCATCGTCGTCGCTACTAGCTGCCTGTAGAGCATGAATTTGATCGAATGGGACCTCGAATTAGCCTCTCTCAAAGATAAGAACGCGACGCGCGTCGTGATCGTCATTTTCTCGTATAAGACACCAAAAAAGTAGCAAGATATGCTCATCTATCCTATGAGGACATTCACAAAAAGCTAGTAGGCTATATTGTCTCTCCTATATTATCTCGCTATCGATGGATATATATCGTCATAGAATTTGAACTCAGATGGGCAGTGTAAATTAAATCTCAACAGTTGAGTTATATAGTCATTTCGTTATCGTGAACACCACCGTTGAAGGAACATCGCTACACAACCACGGCTAGCACAACGGAGGACTGGTTGGAATTCAAGTTGACTTCATTGTTCATTTCGACTACAACATGCATTTGCCTCAATTGCTGTTGCCGACATGTGACATGATGGATCATATCGATATCCCCTCATCGACACTCCTTCACACTGGTCGATCGAGCATAATTTCTTGAAAGTCTGGGGATATTTTGGCAAATGTTAACAAGATGAGTCAGAGTTTTACAAGCGCAAGATGCAACAAGCCTCTAGCGGGGTAGAAAAAAAAAACTTAAGGCCCCCTTTGGAATATAGGTGAAATGAAGGGAAAACATAGGATTGACATGACCCACCCCCCTTCCCGCCGATCTCCGGCCGCCTTCCCCGTCGGTCTCTGGCTGCCATCGCCGCCCTTGGCCGTGGTGGCGGTGGCGGCCAGCGGCGCTATGCCCCCAAAAGGGACTAGTGCAAATGCCACCCGAGCGGTTGGGCCCCTAAACGTGACATGTGCCTTGCAGGATGCGTCAAACACTCGGTGCCATTAGGCTTTGGTGAAGGACTTTTTACACTTGGGTTTCTTTCGGATGGGTTATTGGGCTAGGTCGAAAGTGGTAGACTTATCTTTACTCTCACTTCGGAGATCCATGAGAGAAATTAAATTTAAATCTTGCAATCAAACTGTTTCAGGGGCTGTAAACACGCAAATCCGAGGAGAGGGGAATGGAAGTTCCCCTTCCCACCCCTGTCCCGAAAGGGTCTAAAATACTACGGTGCCTAGCTTGACTCTATTCCAATGCCATTTCTAGTCAAGACATAGTCTAAAATTTATACCATCTATGGAAAAAATACCGCAACATTGCCCTTGAATTTTCTTTCTATATCGATTTTTCTCAGCAAGATGCACTCAAACCAAAATATTGTGAACTACATACAACCTAAGGCGAGTCGAGAGTTTTACAAGCGCCAAGATGCAACAAGCCTCTCGCGGGGTAGAAAAAAAAAAACTTAAGGCTCCCTTTGGAAATATAGTTGAAATGAAGGAAAAACATAGGATTGACAATCCATAGGAATAATAAATCTTATCCTATCCTTTGGATAGTAGGAAATGTTCATATGAATTCGAAAGGAAACTTTTATTTCCGCCCTTCAATTCAATATAGGAAAACTATAGGAAAGGAACAATCCAATTAGACTTGATGGAAAAATTCCTATGCATAAGGAACAAGGCAAACAATGGATCTTAAGACTAGCTTTGTGTCTATTCATGAGAGTGGAATAGAATAAAATTAGGTTGATGAAGAAAACAATCACTATTTGCTCCTAAAAATCTTTCAAGATTCCTTTGTTTCTCCTTTGCCTATACAAACACCTAGGTATGCAAGTTTCCTATATTTTTGAATCTTTTGTTTTAAAATTGCATTCCTATAAAATTCCTATATTTATCTCAGCAAGATGCACTCAAACCAAAATATTGGTACTACCTTATATATACATATCTCATCGAGCTCTATAACTTTGATGTATCTTTTATCTTCATCTAAACCCATACTTGGATAATTTAAATACCCATCTCGCACTTTTTTCTGGGACACTTAACTTTTTTTTGCAGAAAACAAATTAATAATTAATAAAAATACAGATTTTTTAGGGGAATAAAAATACAGAAATAAAAAAAATAGAAAAACCGCCAACTTTTATAATCACGTAACCCAGCAGCCCACACGCAATCGAACGGGCCTGCTCCTTTCAATTCTTCGCAACGGCCCAATTCATGACGCTGCAAAACCCACTTCCGACGGCCCATCCTACTCTTATCTGTTCGATCCAACGGATCCTGCCTGGACGGGACTCCGATGAGCTCTCCACCGCCGGCTCTCCGCTCTTCGCCGGCGGCGGCGCAGTTGCTGCCGCCGTGGCGCCCTCGCCGCCGCCAGCGGCTCGTCCTTAGCAGGCCTGCGCGGGCTTCGAGGCCCTCATGCGACCTAGCACGTGGCGCCAGCGCGCGCTACGGACCGCTGCCGCGACTCGTGGCGGTGGAGTCGCCTCCTTCCACCCCGCTCGCCGCCGTTGGCGCCATCCGGAGGGACGCCGAGACGGGGCTCACCTTGCTCCTTGTCGTTCTCTCTGTGGTATCATGCCTCTCGCCCTCTCCTAGTCTGTTGCCTTTGGATTTGCCTGCGACTTGGAAGTTTCTGGGAGGAGAGCGGGTTGTTTGATAGGATTGGGATTTGGATTGTGGCTGAAAAGGGATTCAGATTGAGATGAGTATTAGTAAATATCAATATGGGAAAAGATCAGGACATGATAGAATTTACAAAATAGGAAGATGGCTGGGAAATTTTCCACAAGGATAGATAGAAATAACCCAAAATAGATTTGATTTCAGTTTGATATTATTGAACTTATGGGAATGATACAACACATTGAAATATCGTCCGGACAAATGGATGACAAAAAAACAAGTGAAGCCATTGTAAATTTCAGTTTTATCCAAGATACAGAGTGAGGAGCTGAATCTCTGCAAGCTTTCACTTTAGCTTCTGTGAGGAAGTGACTATCTTTACATAAATGAACATAAGTTTGAAAATAATTGTTGGTAATAACATAATCTATGTATCAGACAATCAGTTAGAACCATTCATTTGTTGTTAACTTGTTGGCCAATCTAAATGGCACTTGAGAGTAGCACTATCTGGTGCTTGTGGGGATCAAACACTGAACTGGCAGTAGAAAAAGACAAGTTCACTAGTACTCCTATGTGTTAGAAGGAATTCAGTTTGATAGTGGAACTGCCAATGAACACACTACCATATTGTGCTCCTACTTCATTACTATTCTTGCTAGTACTCTTCCGGTATTACCACACATTGTTGTTCCTCTCTCTGAACCTAAGATCTTGTCTACAGAGGCGAGGAGCACCACAGCCCATAGTCTGAGCAGCAAATTTAAGTTCTATATCCAACCAAATAGGCAATTGACGTTCAGGTTCCCGTTACCATTTTTTCCTTGTCACGAATTGTCATTAGTAGACTTAAAAAAGGAAGAAAGAGAAATGCATGGTACTATGTGGAGGCTAGCCTGACAAATATTGGTTCTTTTTTTTTTCTGGGAACGACAAAATATTGATTCATAAAGTTTTTCTATACCATCGATGTTTAAGGGGAAAAATGTAAAATGCTTGGTCAAAAATCAATTGTAGCTGACTAGCTGCCCCAGGTGCATGGGGGGATAGTAGGCATCCTGCATCCTAAGAGCTCTTCATTCATCATTATCTGCAATCGAATTTCATCCTAATTCTTGCACACCTTGCAGTTAACTTCTTGGTTCTAATTTCAGGTGATGAGCTTCTTTCTATCGTTGACCATCTTATCGTTTTTAGCAAGCAGAGTGAGTAAATCATCTGAAAAAATGATGAACAGTTCATAAACTCGACAAATATTTTGTGAAGCAAAATTTCCTTGTTCTTAACAGGCTCTGCAGAAGATGGAAACTGCAGCAAATAAATTGGCGAAAGTATTTGCAGAAGAGGTGCCTGGAACTCTGTCTTCACTGCAGCTCTCCTTCATGGAGATCAATGATTTAACTAGCCAGTTAAAGAACTTTAGGTAATACATTGCAAATGCTGGATTCAGAGTTTTAGTGGCTGCAACACGGTGTTTAAAATGTATTGCATTCTGCTCCAACACAGGAAGAGGTTTGCAATAAGTAGATCTGGAAAGAAGGCTAATTCTAAAGCAAGTTCTTGGTAATCTGCCTATGACAGGTCAGCTACTAAGCTCTTGTTCCTCCCAGAGTCGTTGATGAAATAATAGATGCTTCCCAAAAGAAATGCAGCCTGCACATTTGCATAAACATAAAGCATATGTGATGTAAGTAACAGAGTGCACCTCATGTGAACCCAAGCTCGACAGAGGACTGACTTTATTGACTAGGAGATGTTTAGTTCCATACCTGTATGTATGTAATAATGCAAGTCACATGCCTTAATCAATAGGTCTACAACTTGGATGAGAATTTCTTGAGGCCTTGTTCAAAGCTCTTCATCTTATCTGGTGTTGGTAGGTTGGCTAACAGAGTAACCCTTGCTGTTGACACCAGATCTTTGGGCTCTGACGTGGAAGGATCAATCTGCCATATCTGGACCTCCCACACCTTTCCAAAATGAACAACTTTAAGTTGCACACATAACTGAGGAATATACGCTCATAGAGAAGACAATCACACAACAAGTGGCAACCCATACACACACGCTGGATTGTTGGCAGTAGATTAGGTAGTAGCATTGCATACAAAACACATGCTGAACATAAAATGAATGACCTGATCCCACAGAAGCGAGAGTTGGTATGCATGTGATTTGTGCTCATTATGATTTGTCTAATATGTGTGCAGTTGGTGGGGCAAAAAAGTCTGCACGAGTGAGTACGCGACCGATATAGTCATCATCAAATCCTGAGGTACCGAAATGGAATTGTTGAAGAGAAAGCATGATCATGATCAGTGAGTGAAGTATGTTGACTTCTGCCCTAGGGTTGCAACTACATGGTTTAAGATGCTAATTTGTAGAGTCCTCGTGTGCCACTTACACGTAAATCTATTTAAATGGATGTTGTGCTTTTTGTGTATGTTACGTATACCAGCTGTAGCAGCTGGTTTGTGAGAACAATGTATGTACAGTCTGCTAACCTTGTTGTGGTAGCTAGCCAGCTAGGTCCAAAGGACGGGGATTTGTGTAAACAAGTTCAGTTCCACTCTGGCAAGCGCCAAGCGCCGTTTGTGTTGCATCTTCCCTTCCACACCAGAGTCAAGAGTGCAAAGATTTGGTGCCAACAGCTTGGTCGTCATGATATTGTACCAACCCCAAACCCAAGTCAAAGGGATGATATTTTGATATTTTATTTTACCAACCCCATTCCATCCCATACTGGTCAGAGATGGCGGCAGCAGTTTTGACGACTGCCAGCAGCCGAGCCGAGCATTTGTTTCCAACACTCAAGACCAGGTAAGTGCCGTGCCGCCGTGGTGTTTCTTGTAGTCGTTTCGAGTCTTTCGACCTTTGCTACGTACCTATCGCTAGTAGTAAATACAGCTACAATTATGACGTTTGGCTGGCTGTTGCTTTGATCTTAAGGCTGGACAGCTTGTTTGGCTAGCGAGCCAAAACAAAAAAAAAAAAAAAAACATATGTAAAACTGCAAATCAGCGAGAAACACATTCACATGCATGTATAAAATGAAATAAACAAAAGAAATATAAATTTTGCAATGAAAATATAAGTATGCTATCGTGACCATATCGTGACCATGATCCATCATCCTCCGTCGATGGATTCCATTGATCGTTATGGCAAGCTCGAGCCGAACCATTAACAAGCGAGTCAAAGCTAGCGAGTTAAGAGTTTTTCATCCAGCCTTACTTTTGATCCACTAATAAAATCATCAGTAACTGAACCTAGCTATAATGTGGCACCATCTGCAAGGCGTTGTTCGCTTTTCAGTTTTCAGATGGGTACAGTGAGTACCTGGATTTTGCGGCCGAGCTGGATTGGCGTGGCCCGTGCCTGCACGAGGTCGCCGAGGCGCGCGGGACCGACGTGGTTGATGGAGAGCTGCACCCCCGCGAGCCTCCGGTACCCCGACGCGACATAGCAGCCGATGCTCGCCGTGACCTCCGCCATCAGCGCCGACACGCCGCCGTTGAGCCAGTCGAACGGCTGCATCCGATCCATCACGTTCACGCGCGATAGGGAATTAGGGATGAGATGGAAACAAAAATAAATAAACAAATACTACATGGCGGCGGCGGCGGCGCGCGCGCGTATCGTATTCGTAGTCGTACCTGGCAGCAGGTCTCGGTGACGGGGAGGCGGCCGACCACCTCCTCGGCGGTGACGCGGGTGAACTCGAAGCCCAGCGCATGCAGCGCCCGGTCCACACGGAAGGCCGCCGCCGCCGCCGGATTAGCAGGAGGATCGCCCGCGCCGCCGCCCATCGCTGACTCTTGCGTGTCCTAGTTTGTTTGTTGCTGTGTGGAGGCTGGATGATGAGGAATGTAAGGGCTGGAATTTGGATCTGTGTGTGTAATTAAAGACGCAAACGTCGGCAACTCCGAATCTGCTTGTGGACCGGCCGGCCTGGTGGGCTCCAGTACAATTCTGCTTTGGAAGTGTGACACCCTCTGGGTTTTAGTTAGGATGGGCCGGCCGTTGGGCCCTCGGTCGCTGCCTGACAAATGTCTTTCGAACAAGGGAAGGGAAGGGAAGGGACTTACGTTACGTACTCACTTATGAGTTATGACAAATGTAGAAGGCACTTTATGTACTCACTCCGTTCCAAATTAAATATTATTTTAGATGTTCGTGTCATAAGTTTAACTTAGTTTGTAGAAAAAATATACATGATTTGTATCTCTAAATAAATTTGTTAAAAACCTAGATTAAAGGATCTTTCCAATCATAAATATATTAATATATTTTCATATATATTTAGTTAAAGTTATTTCAGGGAAACAAGAACGATAGTTATTTTGGGACAAAGGGAGTATAGTAGAAGCAAACCAAAGACACAGTAGCCAGCCTTTATATAGTTATTTTGGGACAAAAGGAGTATGGTAGAAGCAAACCACAGACACAATAGCCAGCCTTATAGTGCAAAATTACAAATTGCACATCATACAGTTTTTGGCGTATTTTATTACATCTATATAATATATAATATAATGCAAATATATATCTTGAGTTGCTCTTGGCTTGTAGAGTTTGGTGTATTTCTTGATACTTGTTTCCTGGGTCGACATCTCCTCTGGTCTCGATGGGTTGGCTGTCAGCATGATAACTCTTGCTGTTGACACCAGCAGATATTTGCACTCCTCTGTTCAAGGGTCTTCTCGCCATGTCTGCACCTCCCACACCTGCCCGAATTTGACTTATAAAAAATTCAATTACAAGAAATAAAATTTTTATATATAGTAAAATGTTTTAAAAAATCTCAAATTTGGACATGAACTATGAGGCACTGTAGGAAGCACACACAAAAAATTTAGATGCAAAATAAAAAAAAAAAAAATCCCGAGAGCCACAGCAAGGGCTCTTGGCAAAAATCCTCTACCGAGGGCTTGGAGGAAGACCCGCGGTAAAGAGACCATATTCTACCGAGTGCCTAACGTGGACTCTCAATAGAGTTCATGTCGGGGCCCCGCGTCGTTGTCGATACAAAGACGTTAACTTTATCGAGTATGGTGTTTTTTGAGAGAGGTGGCTCTCGGTAAAGAACCTCGTTACCGAGAGCCCTTGGTTGCCGAGGGCACGCCTCTCGATAAAGGTATCTGTACCGAGAGCTTTACGTCACCGAGAGAGGCCCTCGATAAAATGAGTCTTTACCGAGCGCGCGACAATAAGCTCTTGGTAAAGTATGTGGCGCTCGGTATAGTCCCTGTGTGCGGTAGTGCTTGTTTGGTAATTTAGAAACTAAATGAGACTAAAATTTAGTCCCTAGTCCCTAGTCCCTAGTCCCAAAAGAATCAAATAGGGCCTTAATTTGATCCGTGCAGCAGCCACAGCCGCCATTACCTTGTTGTTTCACATGGAGGAGGAAGAGAACAAATCACGTTATGCAGCATCACCATCTTCTCTCGATTTCTTGGCTTCCCTTGATGTCTACGATGGATATGCCACGTTTACTATAGATAAGAACTGCAGGAGGGTTGTAGTGGCAATAGTCACCATGGGGTAGAGAAGAAATGGGAAAAGTGGATGGCAAACGGTTTATTGTTGTGCTTGTTGTGGTTGCCCTAGGTGATATGCTAAATCTTAGTCTTGTTCATATGATCTAAGACTTGTCACTACAAAATGACATCCCCTTTACCATGCAAATATGCGTTGCTAAACGTCCATATATGTGTTGGTAGGGTCTATACCAACGCATCTAATATGTGTTGCATGGTATGTGTTGGAAAAGAGGGTTTTGTGTTGTAGTGTGTGGATTAAATCAGCTGTTTAGATGGGGTTTAACAGTAGTAATCCTCGAAATTAATGTCAACAACATTCTTCAAATCTGTCAGACTGTACAAACTATGTTAATAATTTTTTGGGGCTTCTTAGAGCCTTAAAAAATTTCATATTGTAAACAAAGTTGTAGAGAGAACTTCAATATCTTTTTTTTTTTTTGAAAAAAAAAGCAAGATCGACTCATATATAGGCCCTAAAGATTGGGAGATATGTTCCTTATAAGATGGATGTTTTTCATGATGAGAATTTGAATGGCTTTACATTTGGTCATCTTAATTGAAGAATTTGAACTTTCCATTTGAACAAATATTGAAATACATTTTTTAAGGTTTTGATATTTGTAATGTACATTAGATCAGTATATATCGCACTCCCAAAATATTTATTTTGGGATGTGAATAAAAGTACAAATTAATTAATCATTTCATTCATAGATTTAAAGATTTTTTGAAGTTCGTGGTCCTCGCAAATACTTGGTGCAGGAAATAATTATTTTCTGAACTAAAATAATTCAATCATATGATGATGTACTCCGCTTTTATATGTTGTGCTACCCCACCATCAATTAACAAAATGTGAGAGTAAACCTAACAATACGACCTAGTGTTTATTGTAATGGGGTGTATAAATAACTAAAAAGGCAAGTTAGGGCACTTCTTCTGATACTTCATTTTTTGTTTTGAAGTCGTCACTAGTTCATCAATTTGTGATCCAAAACATGTTGCAATCATAGGAGATACAAATAAAGACATCACATTATATATGCAGAAAATTAAAAATGGCTTTCGATGCCGCAATTGCTTGTCTCGACTCCAAGGTTCCTGGTGTCCACTCCCTAGTAAATAAGATCCATCAAGAATTAAAACTTAATTACTACCCTTTTATGTCTGTGTGGAACCGACAACTCAGGGCTTCTTTGGCGGCGAGGAATTCCCGCGGGATCCCGGTGTTTTCCCGGGGCAAGAAACCCCCCAGCGGCCTTCCCAGGGGCAATCTACGGAGCCCTTTGGAAGCCTTGCCACACGGGAGAGAAGCCCGTTTTCCCTTCGCTTTTTTCATTCGAACAAATCCCCGAGTCATGAGGCCGGGAGGCTTTCCCCTTCTCCGATCCCGTCACGGGCGTGACTTTCTTGTGACTCGCGAGGCGGAGGCGCCGTCATCCCTGGCAGCTCATGGCCGTCACATCGCTCCTAGCGTGCATCTCCCGGGGGCCAGCAACAAGCTAGCGTGCATCTCCCGATGCCTGCGCCTCCACCTCCGGCTCCGGTGGTAATTGGTTCATTCCTCCACACCTACCATAGCCTGCCTTCCTGCTCTTCCCGTCAGCTCACCGCCCGCTCCAGATCTCTCGCCTCACTCTACCCAAACGAGCATTGGATCGGATGCGCTCCGCGCTTTAGCACCAGCAACCAGCCATGGCGACCACCTTCGATGCCTTCACCGACAAGAACACCATCTTCCGTCGCCTCAAGGCCAAGTCCGAGAACAAGGTGCGTGAGTATTGCCCTGCCCTCAATCTAGGAACTCCATCCCTTCATATGGAACTACCGGCTAGAAGCTCACAACATCTTGTTCTTCCTCATACACAACCTCGCCATCAACAATTTCCACCTCTCCGTCAAGTAGCTGATCTTCTATCCCATATGAAAACCTCTCATCAAGACTTGGACCAATGGTATCCTATGTTTGCAATAAATGTGTTTGTTAGTTTAGACATGTAGTCAATAACACATAATTATTTTTGAAGAACATCAATAGCACATAATTATTTTTGAAGAACATCAAATAAAATTTGTTAGATTGTGCCTAGAAACGTACTTCCAAAACATAGGTTGCAATGTTAGCACCTGATCGATGTCGCAGCAATTTGATGATGTCCATTGGCAGAATTTGTCTCCTCAAGCATTGCCTCCTGCTCATTTCAGAGTTTGTTGCAAATTTGGTTTAAGTTCAACCGATTTAATACACATTATCAGAACACACATGCACCAGCTTTTTATGAATCGCTATTGGTTTGATATGAATAATGGCAGTCGTTTTAGTATGTTAAGGATACGGATGTATCCACAATTCATTTACAGTTACTTAATAGCCTATGCATTAATCAAATTTTCTTTTTCGCATTAGAATTATGTTTTTCAGTAGCTATAGGATTTTGTGTTGCAAAAGTACTGTTACAAATGCTTTTGCTTGAATACATGTGTTTGATATCAGTTACAAATGTTTTCACTTGAATACAGGTGTTTCAGATCAGTTACTGATGTTGTATCTAGAATTCTTGTTTCACTACATAACTATTCATGTTTCAGAAGTACTGCCACAAGTGTTTCAAAATACAACAGAGTAACTGCAACATGCTTAGATGATTTGTTGATGTAGTACATGGTAACTGTTGTTGGGTTGAAGAAGAAGAAGCGCAGGCGCCTCCATGTCTGCGCTGCCCCCTGCAGCTCGAGAGGTCTTGCCACCTCCGTTGCCTGCTGCAGCGTAATACCTCTGATCGGAGTGCTTCCCGCCCACGCCCTTCTTCGAAGGGGAACTGTAGTTTGGACAACAGATGCACCATGGGAGGAGTGGGGCAGTAGTTTTGGGTAGGTTTCTGGGCTCGCGTTTTTTTGGCTAGATTTGTAGCAAATGAAGCCGGCAGGGATGGGAGGGACTGGCGCCGGCGCGGCATGGCGGCGAAACGGCAACGGTATCGCGCCGCGTGTGCCAAAGGAGATGTGTCAAGTCTCTGCTAGGCCTGTTCCTCATCGTCGTATGGGTCGCGCAGCGTCGGAGGAGGTATAGTACGCTGGGAGCGTCGCGAGTTTGCGTGGGATGGAGGAGCGGGTATATATATCAGCTATAAATAAACACAGCGAGCTATGATGATGGGGTTGCGCTGACACAACAAGCACAGCTAGCAAAATGAACACGTACGTACTGTCTGGAGCTAAAACTTGCTTAAATTATTTCGAATATATTCATACTACACTTTGTATTTTGGGTGCTGGCGGGTAATTTCAGTGATGATGCGGATCAGGCCCACTTGGAACTTCTCTCTTGTTGGCCGCCACGTTCCAATTCCAACGCCCATAATTAGCGCGAGCAACGATTGGCGCCTGTAGCAGCTCACTATGTGGGTCTACCCCGGGGATCATCATGCGCGCCGTTGACATTTCCATGAAAAGGCCCGAGGTTACAATCACGGTGAGCACGAGAAGACAGGCTAGGTGAACGCGGGGCCTCATCATCTCCCACCCGGATGTATCGTGTGGTATTACTAGAGTGGGATCGGATTAGCTATGGGGATTGCGATAGGGTGGTGATGAACTGGCCTTGGCGATCGATCATCAGTGTTGTTTATATATAGGCCGGGATCGAGTAAACTGGCGAATGTGTGGTCGCGTGGATACCTAATATTAAATACTATCAAACATTTCTATAGTAGTCTATATTTTGTACCTGTATGTATCTGTATATATCGGATCGAAATATCTGTATATCTATAAACTTTTTTTAATAATAAATAAATATTAAAGAACCAAAATCCTTTATTCCGTCCGTCCCTCGGTCCATCGGTCCTCGCTCTCAACTTTCTATCTTGGGTTTGGACCTATAAAAATTTCATTGGCATCACACTACACACGTCATTGTTTGACCATCCGATCCATTCGCGTCGCGGCGCATGTGCAAACATATCGCTCGTTGTTGTTATGGATATAGGTATAGATGTAAAGCTATAACAAATAGTGCACCTTTTTCTTTTTTTTGAAACGAATAGTGCACCTTTTTCGTAGCCGAATAACAATATCTTTTTACCCAGAGCCATAAAACTGTAGCGTAGCTATAGCAGAACTAGAGAAATATAGAGAACTAGTATATATAATGCCCGTGCTAACACTATAGTTTTATCATAAACAAGCTCACACTACTACAGATTCGCTCATCACTACCGCCGGTATCACTTTGTCGAAATTTAGTTCACGGGCAGTGATGAACCGCGCGCCCGGCGATGATGAACCGTTTCAGGCGCGGGACAAACCAGAAACTCCACGGACTCGACCAATACCGGCAAAGTGAAGATTTATATCTCTACGGTGAAAATTAAGCCCGGCGCAGTGATCGATGGACTCATATCACTTTGCCGGGTGTAAATAAGAACCGGCGGCGATCTCTCTCGCATGCAGCGCCGGTTGTTGTCATTGAAAACTATGGTGTGACCGATCCGGTAGTGCTGTGCGGTTCACTCTCGGTTTTAAAATAATGCCGGCGATGATAAGGGCACCTCAAAAGGGTGACAGGAGTGTTCTCTCCTTCCTACTCTGTACCATCCCAAGAACAGAGGCGCCGTTTAGACCCTCCCCCTCCGGTCTTTGCGACCGTTCTAATCCGTGAAGGAATCGCTTGTATTTGAAGAATGGCTTGACGGTATTTGGTTTAAGGTTAGTAACAATCATCTGCTCCTTTGATTTTATTCCCGAATTACCTCTGTTATGATGGGTACATCCCTTGAATCTTGTTCTTGTTCTTTCTACATTGTAGAGCCGCGAGCTCCAATTGAGCGTAATTTCGCTAGGCTTCCAAGCAATTTGTGGACAATCCATCATCTATAAGGTTGGTCGCCTAATTAATTACGCCATTTTCCCTGTGGTGCTATAATTATTTCTTGTTAGTATGTGAGTCGAGATTTTACAATTTTGCCGATCTAAATAGTCCATGTGTCACCTACGAGCCACATTTTTTTCGAGCTGAATTGATCAAGTCTTCAATTTCACCTTTTTTTGTAGAGATGGATCGAGAGTGGATGTATGGGTCCCGTGCAAACCGAGGGTTCTTTCATGGAGTCTCGCATTTTTCGCGTCTTTGCCGAGCTCATCTTTGGGGTTGGGAAGTATGTTTTTGCCCATGCTTGGATTGCAAGAATCAACGGAAATATGCTAACACGTAGTATGTCCGGAACCACTTGTATAGACGGGGTTCATGCGGGTATACCACATGGGATGAGCATGGTGAGATTGGTTTGAATGTTCCGCAGGAAAACAATGATGATCGGGCCATTCTGCCGCGGCGCGAGGGAAAACAATGATGATCGGGGAAAACAACGGCGTCGCCATGGACGAAAGCGGCTAGCACGAGGGCACTCATCGGGCTTGCTTAGTGGTACTCTTTGCGGATGACAACGACGAAGAGGATGGCCTTTCTTTGTTGCTACGTAATGCGAGTCCGCATTTCTTAGTGCCAAACAGCTGCAAAAGCTAGAGAAAATGAGGAAAGATGGAAAAACGCCATTGTACAAGGATTGTGAATTGAGCAAACCGGAGGCCAACATATTCTTTGTTAGACTACAAATCCGTAGAAGGGGGTGAGCGACAAAGGTTTCGATTTCTTGTTAAGTGTAATCAGGAAATTGCTCCCAAAAGACAATGAGTTGGCAGAGAGAAGACATACCGGGCCAAGCGGATGATCGCCCCCCGGCCTCGAGGTCGAAAAAATCCACGCATGTGTCAATGATTGTATATTGTACCGTGGAGAAAAATACGGAAAGTTGGATGCATGCCCCAAGTGTAAAGAACCACGCTACAAGCATGGGCCATCAAATGAAGGTAGCAAGAGTAGAGGAGGTCCCAATAAAGTCGTTTGGTATTTCCCAATAGCTCCCCCGGTGCATAGGCTGTTTGCATGTGCAAAGTCGCCAAGCTTCTTATTTGGCATGGCGAAGAGCGTCCCGAAAAGACACCAAGATGAGGCACCCGGCCGACGGGCGGATCGGAGGACTGTCAATACTATGTTATACAAGGAGCTCGGTGGAGAGGTAAGGCACCTTTGGTTTGGTTTGAGCACAGATGGGATGAATCCTTTCGACTGTGTTACGAGCAAGCATAGCACATGGCGGTGACACTCAGTATATACAATCTTCCGCCACACCTCGTATGAAGCGTTCGTTCATCCAAATGCCACTACTCGATCCAAGGGCCAAGACAGCCCGGGGAATGACATAGACACGCTTCTAGAACCAATGATCGATGAACCGTTAGAGATGTTCAAGACGGGTGTGAAGGATGTTTGGGACGAGTACAAAAAGGAACATGTCACGGTCAAGGGAACACTAATCGCTACAATCAGCGACTTGCCGGGCCGAGGTTGCTTATCCGGAGAAAAGGCAAAAGGCTATCTTTGGATGTGTCGAAAGTGCTTGGATGAAACACATGCGGTACATCTACCGGGCAACAATAAAATGGTTTATATGAGAAACCGTAGGTTCCTACGAGAGGGACACTCGCATCGGGCGAAGGAACAAAAGAACGTTCGGGGAATATGAAGAGGGAGGGCTCCAGATTATCGAGGGACGGGAAAGCGATGCTTCGAGAACTAGACAAACTGAATTTTGTCCTTGGGAAGGGGAGGGGGCAAAGAGCGGTGTACGAAGGGAGTATCCGGAAGAAAAAGTCTTTTTGGAAACCGCCTTACTGGCCACTATTGAGGGTACGCCTTTGTCTTGATCCCATGCACCTTACTAAAAAAATGTGTCTTTGTGACACCCTAAACCATTTGATGAACACCGGGGGGACCTCGAAGGATTCACTAGCACACGGGAAGACATGGAGCACTTGGGAATCATGAAGGGTCCGCATCCAGTTGCGGCTAGAGAATGATCAGGTGTACCTTCCGCCTGCGACATGGACCTTGAACGGGGCAGCAAAGAAAAAGTTTATCTCCTTCTTCAATGAACTAAAACTCCCAACAAGCTCCGTGGTAGCCCTGAAGAGGCTAGTGAACATGAAAGAACTCAAGTTCAACTATGGCTGCATGAAGGCCCATGATTGTCATGTCATTATGACTCAACCGCTCCCTCGTTGCTATACGTGGTCTCCGGCCCCCCAAGGCTCACCGAGGGAATCCTAAAGTTGTGCTCGTTCCTCAATGCGATCTCAAAAAAGGTCATTCCTATGTCCCTACTGGACCGCTGCAGCAGCAGATATCCGAAGCACTAAGCTTGCTTGAGGTGGAATTCCCGCCGACTTTCTTTGATATCTCAGTGCATCTGCTGGTTCATCATGTTGAACAAATTAGAGGACTTGGCCCAATGCACCTGCATCAGATGTTCCCTTTCGAAAGGTTGATGAAAGTTTTTAGGAAGTATGTCGGAACGAGGTTCGGACCGAGAAGGGAGCATGGTTGAAGGATGGTCAACGGAAGAAGCCATCGAAGTTTTGCACATATTATCTAGACATGGAGAGGGTTGGACTTCCAATTATCTCGCCACGGGAAGAATAAGTGGCAAAGGAACGATCGGACCTAAATCGCTACTGAGAAAAGACGCGATGTTGCTTTTCAGACACAGGCACATTTCGTTTTGTTTTTACAAAGAAGCCGAGGACGCGAGGCCATACCTTTGTGCGGCACAAGGCAATGCTTAAAGAGCAAAATCCCAACATGTCAGAGAATGGGCTACATAAGAAACATACGGATGAATTTTGCGATTGGTTGCGAGTAAGCTTGCTTGGGAAAGAGTTGGGTAATCAACTGGATTTCCTAGGTGGGGGGCCTAAGAGTACATATGTTATGTACCAAGGGTACGAGATCAATGGATACACATTTTACACAAGAAAGCAAGATGGAAAGAGCCAATACCAAAACAAGTGGTGTTCGTTTTGAATCAGAGAGGCGACAACGGCAAAGTGGAAGATACCTACTATGGTTTCATAGAGGAGATATGGAAACTAGACTACGGTCAGCTGAAGGCAGCTCTGTTTCGCTGCCAGTGGGTTCGGAAATCAGCCATCAACATCGATACAGAAGGGTTCAATACAGTTGATCTCAGCAAGACCGCACATAGAGAGGACCCCTTCATCCTTGCAAAAGATGTTACGCAAGTTTTCTATGCACCGGACAACAAAACAAATGGAAAGCTACACGCATGCTAGAAGGGAAAAGGAAGATTGTCGGAGTGGATGGAGTGACGGATGAAGCTGAAAACTACAGAGGTTATCACGAAATGCCCGTGATTCGCCGTTAACGTAGCCCAACCGATCGTAGATGAGGGTGAAGGTGAACCCGCTTAGTACAAGCTCGATCACTATTGTAATCGATGGAGTTAGATTACATTGTTCACTATATGTAATCGATGGAGTTACATTATTGTTAACTACATGTAATCACTATGTTTGGACAAATTAACGTTCTTCACCAACTATGTAATCTATGGAGTTAGTCTATCTACACTAACGCCTCCGATTTGCAACGGTGCTTTCAAAGGAACCGATCAAGAGCCAAAATAGAGGAATTTAGGTTCATTGCCGGTTCGTAACCGAGAGTGATAGCCATTATCACTACGGTAGGGTTCATTGTCGGTTATTTCCTTTGTCGGTTAAACAAATAAAACCCGGCAAAGTGATAGGAAAAAAGCCTAAGATTTGTATGTTTCCTATATGTTACCCGTGGTTCATATGCTCTCGTGTGTCCTATCGGTCTCAAACTTTTTCCATGTCTTTCACAATCGATTGGGTGAGTCATCCAAAAATTTGGAGATTTTTAGGAGTTGGTTTGGTACTTTCTGCATTTTTTATTGATTTTCTACGCGACGAGGCCGAGTAATTCTAGGTTTAACCGAGGCTACCCCCAAAAGAATAGGCACCATGCCAAACTTTTTTCCACATGGTCTCATTTGGCCTAGGAGTCAAATGTATTCACATATACATGCTAAGTTCTTGTGTTTCCATGATGTAATTTGCCATTTTCCGCCCGTTTAGCAAAGAACGAAAAACCTAAAAATGAAAATATTCACCGGAAAAAACCTAAGATCTTGTGTGGGGGCATATTTTGGGTCTAAATGACAAAAAAAAAAATTCAAGCCATTTACACGTTGGTGGATGACACTTGCTTCACAAAGGCACATGCATGATCCCATGTCACCATAACTATACACTTAGGTTTATGTTACCCGTGGTTCATATGCTCTCAGGTGTCCTATCGGTCTCAAACTTTTTCCATGTCTTTCACAATCAGTGGGTGAGTCATCCAAAAATTTGGAGATTTTTAGGAGTTGGTTTGGTACTTTTTACAGTTTTATTGATTTTTTCGGCGACGAGGCCGAAGTAATTCTAGGTTTAACCGAGGCTACCCCCCAAAAGAATAGGCACCATGCCAAACTTTTCCACATGGTCTCATTTGGCCTAGGAGTCAAATGTATGCACATATACATGCTAAATTCTTGTGTTTTCATGGTGTAATTTGCCATTTTCCGCCCCGTTTAGCAGTAACGAAAAACCTAAAAATGAAAATATTCACCGGAAAAACCTAAGATCTTGTGTGGGGGCATATTTTGGGTCTAAATGACTGCAAAAAAAAAAATTCAAGCCATTTACACGTTGGTGGATGACACTTGCTTCACAAAGGCACATGCATGATCCCATGTCACCATAACTATACACTTAGGTTTATGTTACCCGTGGTTCATAAGGTGTCCTATCGGTCTCAAACTTTTTCCATGTCTTTCACAATCAGTGGGTGAGTCATCCAAAAATTTGGAGATTTTTAGGAGTTGGTTTGGTACTTTCTGCAGTTTTATTGATTTTCTGCGCGACGAGGCCGAGTAATTCTAGGTTTAACTGAGGCTACCCCCAAAAGAATAGGCACCATGCCAAACTTTTCCACATGGTCTCATTTGGCCTAGGAGTCAAATGTATGCACATATACATGCTAAGTTCTTGTGTTTCCATGATGTAATTTGCCATTTTTTCCCGTTTAGCAAAGAATCGAAAAACCTAAAAATGAAAATATTCACCGCAAAAACCTAAGATCTTGTGTGGGGGCATATTTTGGGTCTAAATGACTGCAAAAAAAAATTCAAGCCATTTACACGTTGGTGGATGACACTTGCTTCACAAAGGCACATGCATGATCCCTTTGACTCTTACAAAAGTTTAAAATTCATGAACGCGGCCAATTTGTATGGACATCACTGCCGGGTTAATTACACTTTGTGAAATATATATTTGTCCGGGTGTAAGCGACCCGGCAAAGTGATGTGTTATGCTTATATATATGTGAATCGGCGCGGCCTTGAAATTTTCCCCAATTCTTTTGAACACCGCGCCACCGTTTCCCAAGCAAACCGAGCCACCACACGACGCCGACAGAGCACCGCCGCCCCACCTCGGCACCGTCCTTCGCCTCCATCGACGCCGCCTCGCCCCTCCATCGACGCCGCCTCCCGCGACGCCGCCGAACTCGACGCCCTCTTCGCCTCCATCGACGCCTCCCACCTCGACGCCCTCCTTCGCCTCCATCGACGCGCCTCCCCACCTCGACGCCGTCCTTCGCCTTCTTCGGCGCCGGCCTTCGCCAACCTCGACGCCGTCCTTCAACGTCTCGTTACGCCCACATCACACTTTCGTCCACGACGCCCGTCCGAGGACTTGGAGGAGCGCAAGGAGAGCGGCTTTCTCCCACCCTCCCTAGGTGCTCTCTCTCACTACCCCTTACATGTTCGATAGAATGCCGCTGATGATAAGTGCACCCTCCCTCTTCGTGTAGCACATTCTCCATTCTTCGTCGTATTCCATCTCCTGCCGGCTGCCCTCGCGCCATCCTCGTCCACGACGCCGGCCGAACGCGTGCCCCTCCACCTCCACGCCGCATCTCCGGCCCATCTCGTCCAAGGTGAGTGCGACGCCATTTCCCCAAACTTGTTTGCTCAAATCTGTGTTAGATGGTGCAGCAACTTGTTATTTTGTTTTTCTACAACATTTGTACCAACTGTGAACACGGTTCTGTCACAGCCATGGTTCGTCCTCGCAAGTTAGTCCGTCGACCTATTCAAATAGAACCGGCTGATAACCCTGGGACGGGAGAGCCACATCAGCCGGCAAACGTGGAAGCTGCGAATGACGAGCCGGTTTGGAGCCCTAGCATGGTGCCGCAATCGGATCAATGTGACCCAAGTGACTAGGTAATGTGCCCGGATTCATGTGACTAGCTAGGTTGCCATACACACACGCAAGTTAATTGAGAGTGTCTTATCTTGCTTGGTACCGCTTTTGCGAAAGTGAGGGAGCAGGTAGTGCCCGAGCAGCCAGAAGGTTCGGTAAGCAAGAAGCCGAGAACCAAGCGAGGCAAAACAAGGCTTCCTGAGACGAATACAAACTACGTTATCACTGAGGTGGATGAGTACGGGAACCGTACCGCGCACCCCCAACAGCTGTGTCCAAATACTCTAGTGTCTTGGGGGTACTTGTAAGGGACAAAATCCCAATTAAGTACGGGAGGTGGACTGGGAAGGAAAAAGATCCATGGAGGGTTCCTGAGGCTACGAAGAAGATTGTATGGCTCCTCTTAAAAGATTATTTCCAGTTCCAAGAGGGTTGTGACACGGAATTGGTACAGAAAAAAACTTATGAAACCATGTGTAGATGCTTCGCGACTTTCAAGGGGGAGCTGTATAAAAAGTTTGTGCTCCAAGGTAAAGAGCCAGATTGGGATGGAGGAGAGTACACCTCACAGAGGATCTACTAGGAGGAATTCAAGGAACACAGGCTAAGCTCGAGTTCATAGAAGTGAGCACAAAGAACAAGCGTAGAACTCGGCCGAAAACGTAAATCCTCATCGTCTCGGCTCTCGTGGCTATGCCCAAAAGATGGCGGAGTTTCAATTAGAACTGGATGAGATGGAGAGACGCCGCGCTGAAGGTTTAAAGGTTGACACTGAAGATTGGGAGACAAGATCGATATTATACTGTATGGCGAGGAACGTACACCACTCTAAAGAAGACGGGAGCTTTAGCACTGAAAATGAACCCATGAAAAACCTCGTCAAGAAGATCTCTGAAGTAACCGAGGAGGTGAAGAAAGGGTCTCGCGCTTCTAGGAGGGAGAATGACGTGCTCACCCAAGCACTCGGAAACAAGGAGCACCCTGGTCGCACTAGAGGAGCCGGTGTTGTTCCTTGGAAACTAGCATTGTCGGACTACTCTCAAGAGTATCGGCGCCGCTCGGTGATTGTACATGAGACTGACGAAGAGTTTGATAGACGTCTGTCAAGGTTGGTGGATGTCAGAGTCGAGCAACTTTTGTCTCAAAGACAAGCAGCACTACCAGACCCTAATGATGCCTTGAGCCTTCATCACAAGGGCCGCAGCAGCTGCGGATCGGCCCCGTTTGAGAAAGATGTGAATGCGCCTCATGCGGTGGACAACATCAAAGAACCTGTCAATGTCAAGTTGTACGTCCGTCAGCAATGGACGAAAGACAAGGTGGCAGTCGGCCAGGCCTGGCCGACCACTGAAGATGGGGTCATCAATGGCCAACCAACCAATTCCACAGGGGTATGCTCGCGTCAGCATTGATGCCATACTTGATAAGAAGTATAACAAGATAGTCATTGAGCACCCTGCAGTGGAAGACAGGCCCAAACTTGGTCAGAACATCCACCAGCAAGTTTTTTGGCGCAAGCGCTACATTAAAATTTGGACAAGTGAGTTGTCATTGGATGATGAGGAGGACTGTGAGTCTAATCCCTCCCATGATACTAATCCCGATAGAACTCCTAGTTCCCCGGACATGTGCCGATCATCCCCAAACAAGATAGATTCATCCTTCCTCTTCATTACCCCCGAACATCATAACCCTCCTCACTCTTCATCAGCCCCGCCAAAGCAGGTTCCTCCTCCTCAAGTGGCGCCAACCACAAGATCAAAGGCAAAGGCAAAGGATAGCTCTGTGAACCAACCCTGTCATACCAACACAAGGCCGATGGATTCTATTCACAAGGCCAAAAAACAGAAAATTTCCGACCCCCAGAGGGCAGCATACAATACATTCATGGGCTTCATGGTCTCATTTGTGGAAAAACACGGCAACCAAATGGATCAGCGCCAAGTTCTGACACCAGAAGATAAAATGAAAGAAACCCAAGAGAAGATAGAGAAGCTTGCCGCTAAGAAACACATTAGTATTGCAGCTGCTGCAGACATGTATTATGCCCAAGATGAACCTGCTCCAATGGCAATGCAGTATGTGAAGGGACATAATTTGGTTGAGGATGAGCTGGTGATGAACTTGACCCCAGCCATGCGTAAATTGCATGACTATTACCTAGCTGAAACAAGGGCTCCAATTTTGGATGGAATTCAGGTTATCATCCCTGCAAAGTCTATTTTTCATTATGAAGAAGAACATAAGCTATTTGTTGGATGGGAGGTCTTGTTCCGGCTATACCAACAACGCCCTCGATACACAAAATCTTGTTTGGATGTGGATGATGTAAGTACCGACTCGCACGGCAATGCAATTAACTACTATGCAGTCACAAATTGTTAAGTTCTGAACATTCCTCATGGTTTTATGCGGGGGTATATCTCACAATATTGTGAAGCCATCGGCTTATTCAAAAGGTATGGCTTCCTCGAACCCACCAAATTTCTCGAAGTCGGCGTCGGTGGACTACACGGAGAAGACCCGCTAACACTTGAAGCAAACTTTGATGGATGTTATTGATGAATTTGTGTTCCTCGAGAAAACAAAAATCTTACTAGCCCACAACATCGAGTATGTGTTCACCGCTTTTAATTCATATGTACGCATCTTTCTCATTAAGATGATTCGATAATTAGGAATTTGTGATTGCAGCAAGCATTTTGTCTTTGTTGTTGTCAATCTTAGACGCAATGAAATTTTGGTGTGGGACTCGAAGGATAAACCACTTTCTCTTCCGGATCCACTAGTAAAGTTGCCGAACAGGGTAAGTGACCCTAATAACCTATTAATTTTGACATCATGTGTGTGATGCAAGTTAGTTGCTCACTATTTTCTAACCCACAAGGTATATATATTTGATGCTTGTGAGACTGGTATAATTGTATTGTAACTAGATTCTACTACTACTACTTTTCTAACCCACAAGATACATTTGATGCTTGTGAGATTGGTGCACTTAAATTCTAACTAGATTTTACTACTACTACTTTTCTAACCCACAAGATTATAAGCTCCACTCTCTCTATATAGGCCCTTTTGTTAGGTCTTTAGACCACTAATTTGAACTTGATATCATCACCGTGCTCTAATTTTTTCCCTTTTCACTCTTTTTAATGTGGCTCAGTGTCCGTCAAGCAAAACTCGGGGCTTCATTTGTCCCATTCAAGGTTGAAAAAATGGGGAAAATATTGTGCCTCGGTTAGAGCAGCCACCGGCGAACGATCGGTTTTTCTATGCAATGTGGGCGATGTTTAAATTCCTCCGCGGGCAAACAAAACGACAAGACGAAACGTGTGTATACTCCCCAATTCATTTGGTTTTTTTGAATAATTCAATAAACTGATCTACTGATTCATATATATTTTCTGAATGACAACAACAAGAAAATCAAGTCCAACAATATCCTACCGTGCGAGATTGCAAACCTTCGCAAGAGGAGCTGGCCAAATTCATCATAGATGAGGTATTGACAAAAGCGGACGATTTTCCATTGCAAAGGGTAGGCTGATCTATAAGAACGAAAATACACGTAACTTATCAAGAGACTATCGTAGTTTGTTGTTGATGTTGTGAGAGATCCGAACATGTGTGAGCTACTCGATGTCTTGGCCGCTGACCAAGACCCTCTAAACTTGTGAGCTATTGTAATCTGTTACACTACTTGGTCTGCTGACCAAGACCCCGTGATGTGGACATGTGATTATGATAATGGTTTGTTGATAAACCCGACATTATACGTTGCTGTAATTACTGGTCATTCTTATTTTTTTGTAACGCTGCCGGCTATTACAAACCGCATTTGTTGGCATAGCAAATCACGCCGGACGCCCAAAAAACGGTAGTGCCACCATCTCTACAACACTGTAGGTTTGAAACAACCCGGCGGTGTTGGCATAACAAACACTTTCGGTTGAAATGTACAACCCGGGCCGTGTGATCGTAAACATCTCCGTCGGTTGACACGAGCCGGCGGTGTTTCGTTACTATGGTACCGCCGGTTTCGATACACAACCGAAAGTGTTTTGTTCCTCAACACTACCGGCTCCGTTGCACACCGGTAGTGTTATTTGAAGTAATTATGTCGGGTCGTATTGACACCCGGCGGTGTTGTCTCAAATCACCGCCGGTGTTTTGACCCGGTAGTGTTTCGAACCCCACATCACTACGCTATGGTTCCTCGCCGGTTCAGTTTTTCGCAAGGTGAAGGGGGTTGGAGCCCGGCAAAGTAATGGACAATTCTGTAGTAGTGTCATATAAACAATTTTATTTTTGCATAGTTTAACTTAAAACACAATTGTATCTTTCAGAATATATATCCCCTCCTCCGTTTCAAATTGTAGTTCACTTTGGCTTTTCTAGATTCATTTCTTTTGCTATGTATCTAGACATAGTGTATAACTAGGTGCATAGCAAAATCAATGTATCTAGAAAAGCCAAAGTGAACTACAATTTGGAACGGAGGGAGTATTTTGCTAATTAAACATAAAATGAGATTGACTTATGATCCAAAAAAGAGATCAGATGGTTGCTTCAAATGTCATTCTTTTGGACAAATGCATTCTTGGTTGGGTTTCCAGTTACCAACAAAAACATCATGGTTTGCAATAAAGACACCAATTGATTTAATATTGCATACATCAAAACAGCTGATGGCCAACAAAAATCAATTTTCATACATGTCTGTATCACAATAGCATGTTGCTCTTCTTGTTTCATAGAACCTCATCATTGTTCAGATTCTAAAGTCACTAACCATTACCACAAATTAAGTATAGCTATTTACTCAACCAAAAAAAAAAAACACTATGTAAGTCAAGTCTCGTTGAATTGACGTGGCATCAATGTTGTCTTGGTCATGGCATCAATGTTGAGTTGGTCAATGTCGACACCGTCTTGTTGAAGATCAAGTCAATGGAGCTACCAAACCTACACCACCACGCCAAGAAGTGGATCACCATCTATAGCACAAATAAGCAAGAACAGACACCTATTGCTCTGTGCAGATGTATGGATACCACAAAATGCCATGATATTTCAAGATGGATTTCATAGTCAGCCCACCCATACACCACAATACTGTCCCTGCAAATAAAATACAACATGGATAAAGTTAGCAATGAGAAGATATTATAGGACACGTAAGTGCCATGAGGAAAGTCGAGCTCTACTGAATACAAAAGCTACCTGAACTAAATCAGTATTAAGGTGGGGAAATGAGAAGACAGTCAGTAATGGGAATCCAATAATTGACAATGCACCCTTGATTGAGGAGCTTGAGAACCCAAATATCAGAAATCTTGCATGGAACATTTAAGTAAACTAAATCAAAACCTCCATAAAAAGCAAAAATTATGAGTTCAATTGCTTCCTGCAGGGCACATATTAACATATATTATTCCCAATGATTACTTGTTTATCAAATAAGTACCTCACAGCTCACAATATACTTGATAGGACAACTACTTGACAGGGTTTTTAAAGGAGACTTCCATAAACATTATGATGACAATCAAAGCATACTACAAGATAATACTACATCTAGTTCTGCTACTTGCTCTGAATTATAGTTATGTCCAGGCCAGGGAGCTAGGAGTTGCATAAACCTTGGCTGAAATTGAACTGCACTCTTTACACAGAGAAATAAATAATTGGCATTTGACCAATAGATTTAAGTACTTCTATGGAGTGCTGAGGCAAACAAATTATCACAATATGGCTAAAATAATATATGTATCATACTCTGATGAAGTAGCAAAAACCACACACTCACAATACATTATTCTAAAAGAGATATCCTTATGATGAAGAAGGCAAACAAGTAATTAAACTGCAAGATTGCAACCAATTATAGTACAAGGGGAAAAATCGACAATCAAGTTCAGACATATATGCAATATACAAGACTCCTATGATTATTCTGATAAGCCAGGCTCCTATATAAATCCCAATAGTATATACCAAACAAGCTAATTCGCTTATCACAGAAACAACAAAAATATGTTTCCAAGGTTTTGGTAATCTAGAAAAAATTACTTAATATGATATTACAATATGAATCATAAAACCCTTCTAAACAAACAATTTAATTAGCAGCAAAAGATAAGTAGATAATAACTAGATTATCAAGTTAATTAACTACAACTAAGTAGGAGTATTTTAGCAACATTAAAGCATAATACAACCCTGATCGCTCATATTATCGTAGGCCCAGGCCACCCGCCACCGTACGGGCTGTGCAAGTGCAAGTGGGATCGTCGTTTGGTTGGTTGGTTGGTTTATTGGACGTTTGGTTGAGTGTGCCGACTACAGCTAGATGGAGTACCTGGTGACGCTACTGCCGACTTCTTGTAGCTACCACATGCATGGACGGTGACCGCGACAGTGTTTCGGGCTAATCTGTCGCCTGTCGGCTTCAAATTATCTGTTTTGGTTTTATGTCAAACTTAATAATTTCGACTAAATTTTCAGCAAAAAAAAAAAATCAAATATGCTATGTCAAAATTTAAGTCTTGAGAATCTAGAAGGAACCAATTCAATATTCTTAGTGTTGGTGTGTGCTTTTTAGAGTTACGCCAAATTAAAAAGATTAATTTAGACATTCTAAAATGAAACAGAATGATATACATACATAGAAGAAAAAAAAAAATATATTTTTCATTAATTTCTGCTGGTTGACGATCTTGAGTCGTGTATATCGAGTTGAAGTTTGGAGCGTTTCACGTGACGTCATAAATTAAATATGCATGGTAATATGAATTCTCCGGTGGTGGTCCATGTTTGTACAAGTCTGTAATTATTCAATCTGCCCGATTCACGTGGGTTGTTCAGTCAGTTCTGGTTTTACTTTTTTCATGAAATGTTCTGGTTTTTACCTGTGTGCCAGTCGATCGATCAAAAGGATCTTATTTTTATACTTATACTAATTAATTAGAGGCTCCAGAGAAGTTTTCATGTTAATTCTTACCTCATATCCTTCTACCATTTAATTTGGTGGACTAATCGTCATCTCTAATAGTAGCCATTAAATCTATTATAAAAAGATTACTCAACTGCGCAATTATAAAAATATCCCTAAAGTAACCCATAAGTTTGCACCTAAACCTACCATTCAGTAAAAAAAAAACTACCCAAAACCTATTTAAAACAACACATTAAGTTACACCATCTAAAATTTGCATCTAATTAACCATATACACCATTATGTATGTAACATAAAGTTGCACCTTTAATTTATATCTCAATTATCCATTATAAAAGAAAATGAAGTATTCATCAAAGTCTGCATGCAAGTACTAATATAACCATATATGGATAAAAGTACACTGCTTTCTGCGTCCCTAAATGGCACACTTCTATCACTAAATTAAAATTAAGCATAATGATATGTGACATTACGTAGACCAACGTGCACATCATGGTAAATATTTTTAATGGTTTATTAGGTGTTGAAAAATGTCTCCTTAACAAATTAAATATCAATGGAACTAGCTAGCAATTTACTTGAAATTTTATTAAAACTCCACAATTTTTATGAATTAGTAAGGTTCACACCACTTTCCCAAGTTTTAAGATCAGACGACTAATTGCGATTAATCATGATTAGTCATCTTTATCCTACACTACTACAGGATTGATTTTGGGAGGTGTTCAGTTTTGATTTTTCCGTGGCGGGCATTTCAAAAACCGTCACGGAAAATAGGTAACTGGCGCAGCCCGGCGGTGGAAAAAACCGCCCGCGGTTAATCAATTAACCGTGGCGGGCATTGTAAAATAACCGCCACGGTTAATCCCTATTACCCGTGGCGGGCATTAAAAAATAACCGCCACGGTTAATCGTGGCCAGAAATATATATACCAACACTTTCACTTCTCTCCCGTCCGCTCCTCTCCTCCCCGCCTTCGACCGGCGGCGGGAGGCGGCGAGCGGCGGCGCGGCGCGGGGGCGTCGGCGCGGTGCGCTGCGGCGACGGCGGCGGTGCGCGCCGCGACGAGCGGGAGGAGCGCGACGAGCGAGGCGGCGCGGTGGCGGTTCGCCTGTGGATCCCGTGGAGCCGGCGCGAGCTCGTGGCGCGAATCCAGCGACCTCTACATCGAGCTCGCCGGCGGATCCGGCGCGCCTCTCCATCGAGCCGCCCTTCTCTCTCCGGCGCGAGGCGGAACCCGTGGGCGACACCCAGCGCGCGGGCGGCGGCGGCGCGGGGATCCGCCACTCGAGCTCGTCCACCTCAGATCCGCCGCCCCTCCCTCCGGATCGGCCGTGCGGGAGCGAATCCGCCACGCCGGCGGCGCCGGCGACACCCAAACGCCAGCCGGGCGCGCCCTGCTGCGGGACGGCGGCGGCCCGTTAGAGTTAGGTTTGGGCCCCGACGGCCCGTTAGGGTTAGGTTTGGGCTTTTTATTTATTATTTATTATTTATTTTATTTACCACGGCGGGCAAATAAAGAAGATCGCCACGGTTAATCCCTTTATTAACCGTGGCGGACATTGTTAAATAACCGCCATGGTTAATCGATTTTCCGTGGCGGGCGGGAAACCGCCCGCGGTTAATCGTTAATCGTTCGTTCGATTAACCGTGACCCTAGCTCCATGGCGGTTTCAATGCCCGCCACGGAAAATAAAAAAAACCCGCCACGAAGTTCAATCCTGTACTAGTGCTAACTAGGTGTTTGATAATTAAGGGTTTTTGCATGATTAAATTTGTTCAATTAGAAACCTTATTGTCCAATAAATGATGACTAATCACTATTAGTTATTGTCTGATTAGAGTAGTCGGGCGACTAGTTGGGCCATAACAAGTGTATATGTATTTTAATGTAGGTAGAATTCGGCCTACTAGCTGGCCCATTAGGGTAAGCAGAGGAAAGGGAACCCGCACATCTTTACTATAATGTCTCGGTTGAGGGCTCACGAAATCAACGGTCCACAAAAAGAGCGTGGAGGGCTAGGATCGAAAGTTTGATGCAAGGTCGGACATCTCACTCACCGCGGCGGCATCGCGGCATTTGCGGCTACCAAAGTGAACAGCGTTCGAACCCCATTGAGCGCACATCGAACGCGGGGAAAAAAAAAATACGATCGAACGCCGGGAAAAAAAAAATACGCGGCTCCCTCATCTATTCTCAGTAACACCCGTGTTTTTGCATCATTTTAAAAATCACTAAAAATTTGAACTTTTTATAATTACAACTAAAACTTGATCTATTTTACGCTAAACCGAAACCCCCGATTTCGAAAAACACGCATTTCAAAAATCCCACCATATAGAAAATAGGAAATCTTGTTTGTTGCTTGTCGAGCTTTATGGTGACCAAGGATGCAAGGTAAGTTCTAGATTTAAATTACGGAAGAATAATTCTGCATGAGAATGAATTACAAATTTATCTCTGGGAATAATAAATGTCGAGACACGCACGTGTGTACGGAATGTATACATATCTATATTTATTTTCACTGAGCACAACAAATAATTATCCTCGACAAATAAGTCCCGAGAATATAAATGTGCTTGGGAAAATATTTATAAAAATATATATGTAAATGTTACACTTTGAAAATGATAATATTCGGGAAACGTGTGTGCATAGATATATATAATTCTACAAGTGCAAAGGAATGAATATTTCCATGAATTTAAAGTCATGGGAATACCTAAGTGCTTGTGAGAATATTTACTATATATATTACACACACGAGATGAGAAAGGAAATATGGGAAGTAGAAAAGGAGAAGGAGAAATAGGAAAAGAAATGGAGAAAGGAAAGAAAATAACAAAGAGCTCTCGGGCTCAATCTCTCCCCCCCCTCCCCTGGCCCGGCCCAATGGGTCTCTCTCTTCCCTTCCCTTTCCATTTCGCGAACAGGCCAGCCCAACAACGACGGCCCGGCAGCTTAGGCAACGAGGCCCGCTCGGCCCCCCTTCTTTCTCACGCCGACAGACGGGACCCGCAGGTCGTCGTCTACCTCCGACCGGGGAAACGTGGCGACGGCGACTGTGGCACAGCGGCGCCGAGCAGCTGCTCCCCGCCGTACCACCAGGCCTTCCGCGTTAGCGAGACCACAGGGCACCCCACTAACCTCGCCGCCGAGCCACGACACCAACCCGTGGAGCCAGCTCACCTAACCGCTCAAGCGCGTCAACCGTCATTGGGGAAGTCGGCGAGCCCGGACGGATGGCCAGCTACGCCGGGGACGGGCAAGACGACGAACGGACATCGGGACACGACCGATTAGGAGTATCCGCGTTCGACGCCGTGCCGATTCGTAAGAACCCTCCCAGGCAAGTCCTTACCCCCCCTAATCATGACCTTAATAATCTGATGATGATGAGGATATAATAATTGGATTAGTAAATAGAGGTATGAGCCTGATAACGTAGCTAGGGAGTCAAACCGGATGACGTAACTATCCACGTTATCTACGCTCACACATTGTATTCAAGAGAAACCTAGGAATGCCTAGTGAACCCTAACCAACAAAAGAGGTGAGTAGTGGTAGTCCGGTAGAGCCTAAATACCACGCGGGGAATCGCCATGCGAGGGGTTCTCTTTGGAGAGATACTCGCCTCCCCTAAGGACCGGTTCATAGACCTTCTACCTAGTATATTGTTACACATGACCACACGTCGTTTATGGGGCGGCTTGATTCACACCCGTTGGGTTGAGGTATAATTGGGATCCAAGGTGGCCGGAGCGGGCAAGCGACCTATTAGGAGCGAAGTGGGGAGAGGGGCCCCATGTCCGGTTGGCGTGGATGCAGAGTGGTCTTCCACGGAAGTGTTTGGGCGGGGTGGCGCAGGTGCTAGAGGCACATATTGATGATTTGAGATTGAGAGTGGTGTTGACGGTATAGGTTGGGTAATTAGGTATTACCTGTAAAGCCGTGGGTGATTTGGTATCACCATATTGTCTAGGGTGATGCGTCATCTTAGGGTGGCGTGTTGTCCTTCCAACCCCTGAGAAGTCGCGGTGAAGATTATACCAATATACCTAGGGTAGCACCCAAGCGGGTACGGATCTCGTTAGGCCTGTCTAAGCCAAGTCGCGGTGGTAAGGGCAGTGTCTATCGTGTGGGGAAAAGTGTACAACCTCTGCAGAGTTAAGTGAATCTATTCGAATAGCCACGTCCTTGGAATGGGCAAGTGCTAGGCCGAACATCTATGATTAGATATACACTTGATGATGACTAACCTGTGGTGTCATGACAGCAGTGATGACATGAGAGAACTCGGGAACTAGCGAGAGCAGTTTTAGAGACTCTGCTAGGGCCCAAACCCTTAATAATTACAACCCCCGGTTGGGACTTGCTGAAAATACGTTTGTACTCACCCCTCTATTTTTACAGATATCGGCAAGACGGTGAAGGTAAGATCGACGACAAGGTAGAAGATCAGCGTATCGTAGGAGTTCGTAAGATGTTTGCTTAGGAGAAGGACGTTGAAGCCCAGATTTCATCCGTGCACAAGTCTGCCTGTGGAGTAAGGGACAGTGTCATAGTTAATCCACCGCTTCTCGGTTGGCCGACTCGATATTGTAACCCGACTTCGGTGACCCTTCGTCGCCATCGTAAGTCCCTTTCCATCCTATATTTCGATAGCTCGGTTTACTATTAATTCGCTTACCATTAACCGTTACTAATAGGCGTGTTTGTGGCGTGATCCCTGGCGCAAAACACGTGTGATTAACCGACCCATTAAAAGTGGGGCGTGAAAGTGGTATCGAGCCGAGCTTGTCCATAGGATGAAATTTGGGTTAGCGAGAATTTAACTCCACATAAGGATAACTACTTTTAAACTTGTTGCTACGAGTACGCCTTACTATGATAGTTCATAAGTTACGAAATCGATGCTAACCTCGAAACTCTAGTAGCGATGGACTAGTAAGGATGATCTCAAACGGACTGCCCGAACAAAAAGAAAGTTTCCATAACTTCCCTCATGGATGCTAAAGTGCCTAGGATATCTTGGCCTTCCTCGATATTAAAATCGATAGTTTCATGAAGACCAAGTATCGAAGTACTTAATGAACTTGTATATTCCCAAAAGCCCCCAACGGGGAAGGATGCAAGTGCTAGCCAGCCAGACAACCTGGAAATGCCAAAGTTGTCCGAGTACCTAAGTGGGTGCTGATGTAATGTGGAAGTCTAGCATCAGAATAGGGCATGGTCCCGGCAACGAAATAAGTATGAGTAGTAAAATCCTCGTGCAAGCTTGTTGTGCAAGCAATGTCTTAGCATTAATTGCTAAGTGTTCGCTAGCCATCGCAGATGCCTAGGCTTCAAGGCCTTTAGTAGGTGTAAAGTCGCGCAATAACCATCATGGCAGTTGCTATGTGTGGTGCGACCATGTACCATCAATGGAGCTGTCCTGTGATGAGAACTATTGACGCGCTTGTTTGTTTAGTATAATACCTTAATTCTTTTCAATCCTAAAGGAAATTTCTCCATTTTTACTACTCATAGTGGAAGGAAAATTCCAATAGGATCGTGTGAACATCTTGGAAGTCCCCTTAAGTCACTTAGTAATAAGACAAGTTCCTACAAACTTAGTTCACCGTGACAAACTTTTCATGCGATTCACACCAGGTAAGTTTGTGTGATCCCCGACACTAGTGTTACTAGGATACCCCAAAGTCTATCCCCACCTAAAATGCTTGCTTCCCTCTAATCCTTAGTTAGATAGATCCTTATCGTACCTTATGCTTTTCCCTCCCATTCTCTTTCTAGTCCAGATAGAATAGGAACTAACCTGCAGGGACGTAACGACAACCAAGTGGACATCACGACTGTAGCCGCCGAACCGCACCAGTGTTCTCCCCTACAGCCGTCACGCGCCGTCGCCTCCGGTGTTCTTGTGGACCGACGACCGTGCAACATTACCGACATCTTTGTCACCTCAATGCCAAAAAGCTGGCGATCATCTTTGTTACTTTGACCCCGAACCACGACCGGCGAAGCCGCGGGAAGACAACGCTAGCAGATCAAGTGGCAACCGATTGCCGAGTAATGCAAGCCAAAGCCGAAGATTAGCATTGCAAGCGAGAATATAATAAGAGGACTACAATAATCGAAGGCGGTCATCAAGCCCATAAAAGATATTATGCCCGAAGGAAACAGATGCCCTGGAAGCATAAAAAAAAAATGCCAGAAAACAGTATCCCGACAATAGAGAAGACACACAGTTTCCACTATAGGGAATCCACCGGCCAAGATCCACACAGTCCCCATGACCATGATACTATTACAAGGTCAATGGATACAGAGACTCACTCCCCTTCCTTCCACCACACACCACAACCACAATACCAATCGACCAAGCTTCTCCCAGAAGCCATCGCCTTCGACCCACTATAAAAAGGAGCACCACCATTGCTCTCACCCCCAACCCACTCCAAACATTCCACTGCTACCCCCATCTTTCACCCTCGGCCATCACACTCCTTGCCATCCACCCACCAAGAACTATCACCAACCACAGCCGAAATGGCCGGCACTTGGGTTAGCAGCCAGTGCATCAACACCCCTGGATTTCCCCAGCTTCTCTACCACACCGCCCAGAACCTTGGCATCAGAGAGCCCCCTGAGTATGAGGGTAGTGAATACGAAGAGCGCGGCACCCATCGTTGCAAAGTCACCCACCAAGAGCCCGGACTCCACCAGGTCACCACCACCGGCAGAAGACCGACAAGAAGGACCACCCCTACCCCTCAGTCAGGCAACACCAAGAGAAGAAGCCCCAGTGCAGAGCCAAGTACAGGACCCGCAGAAGCCAAAGCCACCATGTCCGACGCTGCAGAACCATCACCCCCAAGGGAGGTGTAACCGTAGAGAAGCATTCCCTTTTCACTCTCTTTGTTGTACTCCCCTTGAAGTTATCAAGATCATTGTGCTTGATCCACGATCCAAATGCGAGCATCAACAAAGAAAAATTGACGGGTGCCAAAGCATAAAAGCCACAGAGCAAATAATAGGTAGAAAATTTTTCTAAGTGGGGTAGTGTGGTAAATAAAAGAAATTTTGGAAGAAGAAAAATACAAATGGGCGAGAACAAGAAGAAACAGAGAAATATGGAAATGGGCTAAGACGAGAAACTAAAGAAGCAACAGAAGACTAAGGGATTCAGACGAGGAATATAATGCCAAGCTCACGATGACTGTATTCCGAAGAACGCAGACAATGAGATACACCGCAGATGACCGGAAAGGACAAGCAGGAAGACAGGCACTAGAAGACCGCGAAAGACCGAAGACACTAGAGGAATCAGTCCTCTAAGTGGAGTAGCCGCCAGAGAAGACCTGAATACTAAGAAGACAGAAGCAAGACCAAGGAGATGGGGTAAAAGCAGCAGCAATCACCAACAGCAGAAGGCATGCCCTCTATAGTGTCGTGTTGCCCTGGAGACGGGATAGCACGATAATCGTAGAGGTTCGACAAAGACAACACCGTAAGCAATGGAAAGTTTTTCCTCTCTCTCTTTATCTCTATCCCTTTAGGCCTTAATTAGGATCTTCACCTTGTAGACTAGGAATCTCGGGGACGAGATTCATCTAAGTGGGGTAGATTTGTAACACCCGTGTTTTTGCATCATTTTAAAAATCACTAAAAATTTGAACTTTTATAATTACAACTAAAACTTGATCTATTTTACGCTAAACCCGAAACCCCGATTTGAAAACCTGCATTTCAAAATCCCACCATATAGAAAAACAGGAAATCTTGTTTGTTGCTTGTCGAGCTTTATGGTGACCAAGGATGCAAAGGTAAGTTCTAGATTTAAATTATGGAAGAATAATTCTGCATGAGAATGAATTACAAATTTATCTCGGGAATAATAAATGTCGAGACACGCACGTGTACGAGAATGTATACATATCTATATTTATTTTCACTGAGCACAACAAATAATTATCCTCGACAAATAAGTCCCGAGAATATAAATGTGCTTGGGAAAATATTTATAAAATATATATGTAAATGTTACTTGAAATGATAATATTCGGGAAAACGTGTGTGCATAGATATATATAATTCTACAAGTGCAAAGGAATGAATATTTCCATGAATTTAAAGTCATGGGAATACCTAAGTGCTTGTGAGAATATTTACTATATATATTACACACACGAGATGAGAAAGGAAATATGGGAAGTAGAAAAGGAGAAGGAGAAATAGGAAAAGAAATGGAGAAAGGAAAGAAAATAACAAAAGAGCTCTAGGGCTCAATCTCTCCCCTCCCCTTCGGCCCGGCCCGGCCGGTCTCTCTCTTCCCTTCCCTTTTCCATTTCGCGCGAACAGGCCAGCCCAACAACGGCGGCCCGGCGGCTAGGCAGCGCAGCCCCTTTCGGCCTCCCTTCTTTTCTCACGCCGGCGGGGCGGGACCCGCGGGTCGTCGTCTACCTCCGGCAGGGGAAAGCGGTAGCGGCAGCGTGGCACGGCGGCGCCGCGAGCAGCTGCTCCCCCGCCGTGCCACCAGGCCTTCAGCGTTGGCGAGACCCACGGGGGCACCCACTAACTTTCGCCGCCGAGGCACGACACCAACAGGAGCCCAGCTCACCTAACCCCGCCAATAGCGTCAAATCCACGGAATCGGCGAGCGGGCCAGGGGGCGGCTTCGAGGGACGAGCAAAGGCGGCAACGGACATCGGGACGCGAGGTGCACCGCAGTAGCGCCGCAGTGGCACGGGTCAAACCGATGCGCGCCGCGCCGCGTGCGCCGCCAGCGAACAAAGCTCAGCTGATTGAAAACGCGACTTCGGCGTGACGCTCACGCCCCGAGGCAACCGCTGGCACGTCCCAGCTCCGCGACACTAGCTCCCAGTCCGCGCACAAGGAGCCATGTCGGAGGAAATATCGGGTGGAGGAAGCGATCTCGCCGATGGGAGCTCCATGGCGCACCTATAAATAGGCCTCGCCCGGCCCTCAAGCGAGGCTCCCCCGCCTCGATGAGCTCTTTGCTTTGGAACACGTGGTGCTCACCGTAGCTTCCCCACCCTTACCCCTACGGGAATCGAGTTTCCCAACTTCGAGTCCCCGTAGCCGGGAAAAGAGAGGCAGGCCCGCCCGTCTAGGGGAGGTCGTCGTCGATTGGTGGTGTGGTACGCCTCGCCAACGGCTTCGTTCTCTTTCAATTCCCCCTCCTTTCCCACGCCATTTCGCTGTGTATGCAGCTATGCCGAGCGCCGCCCGGGGAACCCGCGAAGCCGCGCCGCCCGTAGAAGCGAGCCTCCCGCCGCCGCCAGCGCCACCATCGGGTTGAAGCGACAATGGGTCAGAATATGAGCCCCTCGCGGCGGCTAGGTTGGGGGAAGCGTTTCGGCGAGGACTCGCCGAAGCGCCTTGGTTGCCTTCGACGGGGACGAGGACCTCCCCGCGCGATTTGTAGCTCCACCGTTAACCACGATAACGGCGCGCCGCGCCCGGCCAATGGAAAGGACGCCCACGTCGCCCTTCCGTTCTACTCCGCCCCGGCGCCAGTCCGCGCCACCGAGGCACGTGTAATACGTGGCGCCTACATGGCTGCCACAAGTGGCGTCCACATGGACCCACGTGGCACCCACGTGTATGGAGGCCTTGCTGTGTACACTTTGTAAATTGCTTCGACTACCGGCTATTGTACTGAGTTATAAAAAGTATGCCTTCCGTGTCAGGAAAAATTCCCAGAAAATTTGTAAATTCATTATTTGATTTATAGAATTTTATCATGAAATTAGTTCCAATATTATTACATGATAAAATAATATTATAATATTACCCTAATGACTTAATTAGGGATTAATATTATAAAATCCATATCTCATGCATACTAACTCCGTTTCGCGTGAAAGCGACTTCCATAATTCATCTAAAATCTAGCTCTATGCATCTAACCCATTGCCACCATAATGTTCTATGTTTGTTTTATGTGCTATGGTTCAAGATAGGGGTTTATCGCCCGGGCGTAAGGTAGTTTCCGGCGACCGATTAGGAGTATCCGGCGTTCGACGCCGTCCGGTCGTAAGAACCTCCCAGGCAAGTCCTTACCCCCTAATCATGACCTTAATAATCGATGATGATGAGGATATAATAATTGGATTAGTAAATAGAGGTATGAGCGACGATAACGTAGCTAGGGGAGTCAAACCGGATGGCGTAACTATCCACGTTATCTACGCTCACACATTGTATTCAAGAGAAACCTAGGAATGCCTAGTGAACCCTAACCAACAAAAGAGGGTGAGTAGTGGTAGTGCGGTAGAGCCTAAATACCACGTCGGGAGAATCGCCGCGAGGGTTCTCACGGAGAGATACTCGCCTCCCCTAAGGACTTGGTTCATAGACCTTCTACCTAGTATAATGTTACGCGTGCTGACCACACGCCGTTTATGGGGCGGCTTGATTCACACCCCGTTGGGTTGAGGTATAATTGGGATCCAAGGTGGCCGGAGCGGGCAAGCGACCTATTAGGAGCGAGATGTGGGGAGAGTGGCCCCATGTCCGGGTTGGCGTGGATGCAGAGTGGTCTTCCACGGAAGTGTTTGGGCGCGTGGCGCCAGTGCTAGAGGCACATATTGATGATTTGAGATTGAGAGTGGTGTTGGCGGTATAGGTTGGGTAATTAGGTATTACACAAAAGCCGTGGGTGATTTGGTATCACCATATTGTCTAGGGTGATGCGTCATCTTAGGGTGGCGTGTTGTCCTTCCAACCCCCGGAAGTCGCGGTGAAGATTATACCAATATACCTAGGGTAGCACCCAAGCGGTATGGATCTCGTTAGGCCCTGTCTAAGCCAAGTCGCGGTGGTAAGGGCAAAGTGTCTATCGTGTGGGGAAAAGTGTACAACCCTCTCGCAGAGAGTTAAGTGAATCTATTGAATAGCCACGTCCTTGGAATGGGCAAGTGCTAGGCGAACATCTATGATTAGATATACACTTGATGATGACTAAACTGTGGTGTCATGACAGCGAGATGATGACATGAGAGAACTTCGGGAACTAGCGAGAGCAGTTTTAGAGACTCTGCTAGGGCCCAAACCCTTAATAATTACAACCCCTGGTTTGGGACTTCTTTGAATACGTTTGTACTCACCCCTCTATTTTTCTGAGATATCGGCACGGTGAAGGTAAGATCGGCGACAAGGTAGAAGATCAGCGTATCGTAGGAGTTCGTAAGATGTTTGCTTAGGAGAAGGGCGTTGAAGCCCAGATTTCATCCGTGCACACAAGTCTGCTTTGTGGAGTAAGGGGCGGTGTCATAGTTAATCCACCGCTTCTCGGGTTGGCCGACTCGATATTGTAACCCGACTCGGTGACCCTTCGTCGCCACTTTGTAAGTCCCTTTCCATCCTATATTTCGATAGCTTCGGGTTTACTATTAATTCTGCTTACCATTAACTGTTACTAATAGACATGTTTGTGGCGTGATCTGGCGCCAAACACACGTGATTAACGACCCATTAAAAGTGGGGCGTGACATATTCTTCACGACGGGGAAACCGTACAGGATACACGGCGGACTGCCCGGCACGCCCACGAGATCCGGCGGCCGACCGCCCGCCGATCTGAAACCGTCCTCGCCGGGAGCACGGCGGCGTAGGAGTCCGGCGTTACGACGACGGCGGCGAGGAGGAAGGACAGTGGCCTTGCGACCTGGGCCTTCCGGGGACGGCGACGCGCGACGACTCGGGGGGGCTTCCAGGGCGACAACGCGGCGACTCCGGCGGCCAGGCGTCACGCCGATCATCGAACTCGCCAAGAGCACGGCGCGCGCGCCGCGATCTGAAAACCGAGACAGGCGAGCTCGATAGCGGGTGCCGCCAGCACGCACAGTACTCGCCGGGGAGCACACCACGACCTAGACACCGCGCCTTGATCCAAAACCAGGTAATCAACTGAATCTGTCTGCTTGATCATGGCCAGAATATATCTGAATCTCTACTCACGGAGAAGGCGACGGCGAGCAGGCCGACATTCAGCTGGAGCTTCCAGACGGCAGGGTCACGCTCGACGACGACGGCGAGGAGGAAGGACTGGGCGCTGCTGAGGCCGCACTGCACCAGCGTGGACAACAAGGAGTGCAGGACGAACCAAAGGGACCAGGGCGTGTTGGACAGCAGCATCACGAACGTGCGCCTGTGTTCATCAGCAGAGAAATCCTCCGCCCCGTGCAGAACATCATGGACCCAGGTCCCAGACACGACGACCGCGTTGGCTACCTGTTCAGGTTATATTCAAAATATCCTATGTTCACTGTGATTCAATCTTAACGGCCAAACCTGACCTGCTGGTTAATTGGCCAAATACGACTTTGGTGTTTCATGTGCAGTTAATCATACGAGCCATACAAAGCAACTTTAGGTTAGTGGTTGCTGACGGTGCAGTCAATGTTTTGTTGGATCAGTATTCAGAACTGCAGCAGTGGAGTCATATGCCTTGCCAAATGCCCACTTTTTTTTTTTTCAATTACTCAGTCATATGCCCTGACAATTGACCCTTTTATTTATTTTAGAATTCTTAACATTTGGGTGCTTGTTAGCTATTCTCTATCGGTGAAGTCATTTGTACACAACTAATTTCCTGCAAGGAGTCATTAGAATAAAGATGGTTCTTATAACTTACAAAAGTTTCTATTGTTCAATATATCTCTAAGTATTCTCAAAGGTACCTAATTGCCTTTGAGGAGTCATTAGCTAGGCAATGTTCTGAACAGAGAACATGCAGATTATGTTTGGTCTGAATTCAAATGGTTCCTGATTAGTTAGGACAGTTTAATGATTAACCAAAACTCATATCTAAATCGTGTAAGTGCAATGCTGATCTTCAGGTTGATTATTATTCATTGAATTCATTTTGAGTCGTGGACCTGCAAAAGCATCTGGATTATCAGCGATATATATGCTTGAAAATGCCATGAGCAGGCAAGCATCGACAGGTTGATTTTCAGGAGAATCAAATTTGGCAACTGCCGATACATGGTTGCAGACTTTGTAAGCATTTCGCGCACCACAGCAGTCCCTCCCTCGCCAGGTCATATGCTGTCCGTCTGTTCAGGTATCTACCCCTTTCCTCACGTCTTTGCCATTTGTGACTCTTTCCTTGGGAAACCTTACAATGAAAATTGATCTTGATAGCATTGCTGCAATGAATGTGACTTTTTGTTAATGATCCACTCAGGAGCTCCTATGAGTTTGACATAGATGTTTTATTTATCTCATCTGATGAAACTACTCCGAGAGACATGCTTCTTGGAGGAGATAACCGGCCAGTTTGCATTACCTCTTGGAAGATCCTTGAAAATGCTTTGGATTTCATTGGATGAAGATGTTTTCAACTTCGTTTCAGCTCTCTACTTCAAGGTATGTTCTAATTCATTTGATATAATTCATAAATGAAACGAAATTTTTTTATACATGTTAATGTTTTCTTAATTAAACTGTTGAGTGTGATTATATTGTGCATTAAATTTACAGGGAGGTTTTATTACATTAATTCTATATTTTTGTATTCCAACATGTACTGTTGTGGTTACTGAAAGTGGCTTTTGCATCTGTAGTCGGCTGCTGTTTCTGGAGACGATGCAGTGGAATCAGAGAATAATCTTGTTGGGAGAGTGCAACTGGATTATTTCTCATTTACCTTGAGGTGGAGGAAAGTTGGCAAACTCACACCATCTACTATTTCTGTTTCTAGATATGACAAAAATGTTTCAAAACTGCAGGCTTCCTTCTGGAGCTAGCTCAGGTTATAATCAATCTATTTTGCTGAGAATGACTTGTTTGAATTTGGTGTGCGTTTGTGGTATATCTTTTGGAGTAGGTTCAACGGTATTGATTTTGTAAACTGTGTGAATGTGATAGTCAGCATTTTCTCATTAAGAGAATGTTTTTTTTTCTTGTTTAGAAAGGCCTGCTTCTGTATCTTATTGTAGTCAATTGACAATATGAAGCTAGCAAATTGCATAGAATATATTTGATAGAATTAGCTTTGGATTTAATGGAACCGTAGATGTTAGCACGGGCAATATACTAGTCACATTTTGTTTCCTACTCGGCTCAACTCTCACGCAGCAGCAGCCGCTGACGTCTCCTCCCGCGTCTCCTCCGCCCACGGCCTAGTATGTGCTCCTTCCT
>JADLZK010003528.1:0-45244 GCA_015847255.1 Hyparrhenia diplandra
CAAATCAAAGAGTTTTCCGGATACAACCAAACATGAAAGGTAACCAAGGTTACCTCCCACAACCTACCAACTCTTTGGATCTACGGGGATGTGATTACATTGTAACAAACTTGCGACCACGAGACTAGAGGTAGAGGAGTTAGCAATGCGCCTAGAGGCCTACCTCATCCTCCAAACCGCTGAGGTTGAGGTCCACCATGGCCACATCAAAACCTCCCGCAAGCGGCTTATTCAGCGCCTGCTGCTGCGCCCCGACATGTCCCCTAAACGCTGCATTGGCGGGCCACAATGTTAGTAGGCACGTCTTCATGTACATGGACCCGAGCTTCAGCGAGAATCTTCTGCGCCCAGAAGCGTCGCGTTGGGCTCCGTGTCTTGGCCGCCCGGCCGGCCACTACGCCGTAGCGAAAGCCTCGATACGGTGTCTTGGAGCGCCTTACCATTGGCCGCTTCACGAGCGGAGTTGCGATCGGCATACAGACATATGCCACCAGTCTGTCCTGCACTAATCGGCCGACCTCGGCTAAACTCTTGATGATGGAGAGAGTATATAAATAAACTAATGGAAGTATTAAATCGTAGTGAAATAATATAAATGGATGTTGAGTTTGTTCTAAATCATACTCCTAAATCAGACTATTTTAAGTTTGGCTAAGTTTTTTTAAATATAATTTATATGTCACCCAAATTTTACTATAAAATATAGCCACAGAACTTTACAACTAATTTTGCTAGTTGCTTCTAGAATGCATATACTCTTTAAAAAAATAGAAATATTATAGTACAATGCTGGTCAGCGGCATTGATCCTTGTAGACTTGTAGTAGTAGTAGCAGGTCTCAGACCAGTACCAAATTCCTTGATGTCTTTCTCCCACATTTTAAGAATTAAGATGTCTTTTTCCCACATTAAGAAGAAGGACGAATTTGTGGTCAAGTACCAGCTCGTGTTGACATTTGACGAGGACGACTACATTTTTCCTCCGAGGAATGTTGACAACTTCAAGTACTACGTTGGTATATATCCGTATCTATACATGGATACTACCCAACGCCGTCTTTGTTCGCTACTGGAAACAACTACGAATACCAAAAAGACAAGAACAATGACCAACGGGTAATAATCGGGGAATTGTGAATGGTCAACGGTTAATGTGTTACCATTGGCCGGTTACAAGTTTGCACGGTGGGCCTTCATATCCAACTAGTAGCAGGGGCGCGCTTTCGCGCGCCCATGCGGTTCCAAGCTTGAGTACATTGAGGATAGATGTATTATAGATTACCATGTGTGCAAAAGTATCTCAAGAAATTTGATTATATAGTAAGATAAGATGAGACAGATTTAGTTGAGACAAAGCATGAATGGACTAACCAAATGCCAGTTTACTATACTGAAATGCATAAAAATAACTTTTTTTTTTTTTTTGTGTGACAATGATTCATTCATATATCAGGGGAGCAGCAGGCATACAGTCTTCAGTCAACAAATTAGCAATGCAGGATGGGGTTGAAAGCCACCCACCCACCCTATTGCCCTCTGAGACTTGCTTAGCTAGAGTATGGGCTACAGGATTACAAGATCTATTAGCAAACACCAGAGAGAAATCATGAAAAATAGTACATAACTCTCTAATCTCTTTGATGATCGGTGAAACACATGAACGTTTCAGCTCACCCATCTCCCAAAGCTTGACCAACTCTTGGCTGTCAGTTTCAATTGGATACCCTGGCTTCCAGCATAGGCCACATCATCTCGACATGCCATGGTCTCCATCGTGAGTGCATCCAAGCCATATGGGTGCCACTTCGCCCAAAGCCTCCTAGAAAGGTGCCAAATTGATCACGGATAATAACACCAATCGCACTTTGGCCAGAATCTGAATAAAAGGCTCCATCGGTATTGCATTGAAACTAGCCATCAGGCGGTGCAGTCCACTTTGATTGACTAACTCTTGGAACAAGCTGCTTTGGAGATTTGACAAGCAGCCAGAGGTCATGTTCATGTCAATTGCCGACTGAACTAACACCTTCAGCGGCACTTGCTCAGCTCCATGGAAATCTTGTACCGCTGCATCCATATAGCATACATACCAATGATAATATGTCTCTTTGGCTGACTGCAAATAACATCAATGAATAATATAAAGTCTTGAACTCAAGGACTAAGATATCAAAGTAGTGCCAATTGTACTATCAGTGTGACAAAGATTCTCAAAATTACCCATAAACTAATATAGACCAGCACTATAACAGGATTGCCCATAAACTAATATAAATATACCCCCTATTTAAAGGCCCTGAAATTTTCTTGAACCAATATGCTAAAAATAGAACAGTGACAGTAACATGTCGTACCTTTTAATATTGCGAAGCTTTGCGCCGGAGACCAAGCAACTAATCAAATTGTGTATTACTTGAAATTCAATATAGAACAGTGATATTTATGTAAAATTGGAGATTGGGGAACTTTGCATAAAATTATGTGTATAAAATATATACTTATTGCATAAAAGAGTAGGTGTCTGTGAGTGCAGCAGTTATAATATTAAATTGCAATTAGCCCTGAACAGATAGTCATGAAGAAGAAGCATAACTGCTCATTCAAATATTGCTGTTCATGTGGACTGGACTTTAGTGTCTATATATAAGCTTCACATATCTAATAAAATAGCCATAAATATATAGATAGGACCTTGTGTCTAAATAAATATATAGATAGGCAAGAATTAGAAATATAAATGCATCAAGCAATTGGAAAATTGAGAGCATGGTATGTGGATTCTGCAAGGTTTGTAAGTGAACATCAATGGCGTGGAGAACAATGTAGTGACAGATCTACATTTAGTTAGAGCTGAAATTGAATTTTTGAGGTGGGCTACTCCCTCCGGGATGGTATTAGAAGTCGTTTAGGACAGCGACACGGTCTCCAAAACACAACTTTGACCTCTTATTATTATAAAAATATTTATGGAGATGTGATATATGTATACTTTTATCAAAGTATTTTTAAGACAAATCTACTCATATAATTTTCACATTTACAAACTCAAGAACTTAAAAGTTATTGATGATTTATATTCCCGAGGTTTGACCCAAACCTTGTCCAAAACGACTTCTAATACCATCCCGGAGGGAGTATGTTACAATCGTTTCCTTCCGTAAACAAACTGACCTGATGCGGACCTGTGCCAGTCTAAATCTTCACTCCATTAAATGTGTCTGTTACTCATCTAAGTAGGCTAGGAAGGGGGGTCAGTGCACTCAAAGCCACCAAACTGATCTGATGCGGACCCTTGGCAGTCTAATCTCACACGCACCATACTTGCATGGACATAGAAACCTTAGAGTCTAAACCAATTAAATTGGAGGGGAAAATCAGAGAAATCAAAATTGTAATTAGAGGAGATCCGAATACCTTCGATTTCACTAACTCGATTTCATATATGACTGAAGAATTTTTAGGTATTAATTTCTCCCACTAATTTACCATCAGAGAGCTGGAGAATACAAAACCATCAATCAATAAGCAATATAAATGAAAGAAATTCTCTAGAGGGATAATCACTTCCATCGAAGGCTAAGTTTGATAATAGACAACAAAAGGGAGTAGCGGAGAAGGCAACATCCTGTACAAAATCAATTTCAGCTATACATTTTATTATCCTAAGTAAAGATATCCATCGTAAGGAAGCATGAACAGTAACTGGCTCATATATAAATCGAATTCAATAGGCAGTGAAAGATGACAGGATAACGTGACAAAATCTATAAATCAGGATCATATAGAAAAAATATAGAAACTTGTTCAAGTTTCTGATCCGACTCCGATACGCGAGAATCGAAATCCACCGCGAACTGAGAAGCTAACACTTACTCAACTTTGTAGAGATATTATTGACAAAGCCATAGGCTGCTGCAACCATCTAATTTAAAAAGAATGGACTGTTGAAAGATGTAAGTACCTAGGGTTTCGCCAATGATTGAAGGAGCGCATGCAGCCTGATTGAAGGAGGCATCGAGCAGACGATGGAGGATGGTGGAGAGGGAGGGGACCGCCAGACACCAGCGGCGCCATCGCGCTGCCTGCATGGGGCGCCACCGCCTCGCACGCTGCCGCCGCTGCATCTGGAGGGATGGGTAGGGAGGAGGATGAGGAGGAAGAGGAGGCTAGGAGGAAGAGGAGGAGGCGGCGGAGGGGGGGTGGTGACGCCGGGCGCTTGTTTGGGAGCCGCCCCGTCGCCGCGAATGCCGCCGCTTCGGGATGGATCGATAGGGAGGATGTGGAGAGCCGGTTATTTTTTTTCGGGGTGAGAAGTTGGAAGCGAAGCTGAGTTTATATTGCTCTCCCTAGCTTCGGGTGAGAACTGGGAGCTCATAGCGTAAAGAGAGGGAGAAGCGGATTATAGGCCAGATTCTAGAGAAGCTGAAGCGGGCCGAAAGAATGCTGGACGTTGATGGCGAGATCCGACGGTTGGAAACAATTCGGGTGACGTGGCTGGGGCTCCTGGCGTAGAAGCCCCTGGGCCTTGTGGGGTTTTAATAGCCAACCATACTATAAAATTACACGTTGACCAGGTGGGCATTAGATTAGATGGCCAACTGGGTAAATTAATTTACAATGATCTCGTTTCGACACACGGCAACTGTAGTGAACCGTTTCTCCAAGTGTTGTAAACAAAATTGCTGCACAAATGAGAGAGAAAGAGACGATCGAGTCAGAGGTGAAGGTTAACAAAATTGTTGCACAAAAATGGAGAGAGAGAGAGGTGAAAGGACATGGCAACCGAGAGTTGTAGCACATCTTATAGGAATGGTTTTACCTTATACCTTGCAAAAGAAGGTGATATGATGCGAATCTATAGAGCACATCGATCATGATAGAAATAGTTGCACAACAATTTTGTTTACAACTATTGAAGAAAGATATCACTATCGGTCATTTAGTACAAAAGCCAACAACCGTCACAATGGTTATGCAACAATTTTGTTTACCACTACACGAGGTTCACTATCGGTCATTTAGTACAAAAGCCAACAGTATAGAGTCACAGTTGCGCTACACAATTGCCATGTGTCAAAAGCGGCCATCGGAAAATAATTTACCCACAGTTGGTCATCAAGTCTAATTAACCCTGATCGATCTATCTATCCGTAATCCCAGGATCATTCGATGAACCCCCGGCCGGCCCGCGTCGTTGAACCCCACCAGTCGTGCTACACGTGCGACCGAAAAGGTAAGGTAGCCGTGATGCTGGGACTGGGACCAGTCACTCTCGGCTCACCCGGTTTTGTATTATCGCGACACGTTTTCGTGCGCCACTGCATGATTGGCCACCAATTACTGTATGATACTACGTCAGGTCCGTGGGTAGAAGTTTCCTTTCCCATGTTTCTGATGGGAGATAGGATATCGGTACGGTGGCTATCCAGGGCAACAAAGCCTGTCCTGTCCATGCACAGCTTTCTGCTGCTGTTGCTGTTTCTGTTTCTGTTTCTGTTAGCTTGATTGCTTTGGCCGGAACACAAACATTATCCCGCGTTACTAAAACAGTCAGAGTTCTATCTGCACTCGCGTATGGGATATGTGTCTGCCTCCGTGACACATGCATGTCTCCATTAACAGCAGCACGGCAGCTACAGTTCGTCGCAGCTCATCCATATGTGTACGCCGTCGTCGGCTTGATCGAGCTGCCTGGCACCGTTTTGGACCGATTCAAAGGAGGCCAAGACCTAGCATGAAAAAAGGGAAATTAAACAACTATACCTTTTCCCTTTAGATGTGTCTTTTTTTTTTTTTTTTTTTTTTTTTTTTTTGCGTGGCCCTGGCTTGCTTGCTTTCATAGTACGAGTAACTGCAAACTGTGAGTTTCTACTTTCTGCCGGCCGGCTGACTGATGCGCGTGTACGTGAGATACGAAAGCTACTGAGCTGATTAGGCACAGCCAATCACTACTAGTTCACTGGAGGTCTCGCTAAGTCACCGCGTAAGACGACTGCATGTAGCAGCATTCTGATTCAGCCATAGCTTGGGGCCTTTGACTCGCCAACCTAGCTAAGCTCTGACGGCAACCGTATTCCTGGTGGAATTATGTGGCAATTCCCTCAACACACCTGGTCGCCGTCACTTACTAATGGGAAGAGAGAATTTCTCCAAGGTCGGTGTACGTCTCTGATTATTTATCGCTATGAGTATGTCTCTAACTTGCCGACCTGTATTTTGGTCAAAACACGAACATAGACGTACAAATTTCTTGCCTAGACCTTTGATTGTCTAGTCGTTCAGATATAATTAAGAGTTTTGATCGTAGTTTTGTATGTATGCGTACGTCTCCAATGAACTACAGGTTAACAGGTACAGGTGTTTTGTTTCACATGCAAGAATTCAATTGGAACATTCTATAATAAGCTGGACTTATATTACCATCTGGGCAAGTTGGATTGAAAACCTAGCGCGCGATAACTCTAGGTCAAAGGATTGACTCCATGGAAGAAAAATAGAGACCGGGGGTCATAATTTATAGCAAGTAAAGCTAGTGTTCCTTTCAGTGTTAGCTCAAGTTCAAATTTTTAAACAAAGGATGTTTTGCAAGGACATCGTTACATACTCCCTTAGTACCAAAACAAATCCCTTCTAGAGTCATCTAAGTCAAACTATATCATGAGTTTGACTAACTTTATAGTGAGGAATATAACAACATTTATGTAAGTAGATTATTATGCAAATATATTACATAGTATATCTAGTAATAATGCTAATTAATTTGGTTGCCGTAGATTTGATACTTTTTATAAATTTGGTTAAACCTATATAAGATAATTTGAGATTTGAGATAACTCTAGAAACTGGTTTATTTCGTGATAGAGGGAGCGTTTGTTTGGGTTTGGGGCCGGGTGTGTCGAACAGTGCACCACATCTATCAATTATCATAGTATCATCCTTAATCAGACTTAAGCGGGAATGGGGAATAGAACCTTATGTTAAACATACCTCCTCTTAAGTTGCCTCTTGGCTCTGCTCCTCTACTACTTTTTTTCAATTAGTAGAGCCCAAAAGATAGAAATTTGTCTCTCAGAGAACCCTTACCAAGGGCAAGGGGTGTTCGGATCCATTGCCGTGTCCTAAAGTTTAGCAAGTAAAGGCTAAAGATTTTAGGGCCTCCTTTGGTGCTAAAGTTTTTAGCCCATATTGTAGTCTTTGTTCGGGACACTTTTAGCACTCTTATTTTGATCCCAGTATGAAAAAGTGTTAGAAGTGAAGTGCTAAAGTTTAGCACTATGAGACTGAATCCCTAATAATGCACCATTATTAATATTCTGTAACAAGGAATATTAAAACATCGTATGATCATCAGCCGACCTAATCGTAACACATGAGGTCAAGTCCTGAATGTTTTTTTCTTCGTGGAAGATATAGAATATAAGGAGGTCAAGGAGTAGCAGTAGCACTCGTAATTAATATAGTATGTTGGGAAGTCAAGTGAGAAAGCGTGGCCGTAACCGGTCACCCCACCTGTACTTTGGAACCTAACCACGCTACTCAAATAAGCATACTATATGAGAGTCCTCGTAATTAATATAGTATGTTAGATTCTCAGAAGACCGTATACTCGGTGTTCTCACGCCCCAGGATACATTTTTTTTTTATCCTGTCGTCGTGCAAACGGCAAACCGGCCTGTCGTAAAAAAGATGATCATTTCCGCGCTGCTTTAGGAAATGCAGTAGTGTTCTTGTCCGGATATCTACATGGCTACGGTGAACCCTGCCTTTTGGCTTTTCGCCTACCACAGCAGGTACATTGAACTCGAGATGAGATGGATAACCAGAGTTTGAGTTGACACTGCACCGAACCTTCGGCAGAGAGCTGCTGCTGTTGATCGGATTATCGGAACCGTGCATGATGTTGACCTCGATCGCTAGCTAGACTTGCCTTTCTATTTCTACAGTTCTACCTCTCACCTCGGATCGGAATCGCGTACGCACACGGCGTTGCTCGTGCGCGCAACTAGCTTATCGATGCCTCGGCAGGTATCGATGCCACGGCAGCGACCGCGGAACCGGTGACCACGCGTTCAGCACATGGGGGACCGCCAGTCGCCTAATCAAATCATATTCGATCGACACTAACACTGATGAAGCACAAGCAAGCACTAATTAATACAAGAGCTTGGCAGTTACAGCGACCGAGAGAGAGACGTACACACAACTGGGCTGAGCTCAACTGAACCCACGTGAGTATACATTCAGCCCCCCCAGACGTATATATCCTATATACACTGGCGTGAGCACGTATAATTGTGGTATAAATAAATAAACAAGGGCGCAGACACGTTTTGGTGGTAACAACCACTACGTGTACGGCCACGTATAGTATGTACTCTTCCATTTGACGATCCGGCTCCCGGGTCGCCCGGCCCGCGTGCGAGCGTATCTAAATAAGATTACTATTACTATCTAATCAGTGCATACACCTTGTCATAGTTTAATTTGATGATCAGTGTTTGCTCATCTGCACCTCGGGCATGTAAGTCCAAGAGAGATCTGGTACTCAGTCGTTCTAGCCTTCATCAGGCCAGCGCGCCCAGCTCAGGCTTATGTGCGAGCTAAACTTTTTCAATAGGATGCAACAATCACAAAGTACATGGACAGCTATGGACAGTCAAGGCACTATGAAAAGCGGCGGACTTGATGACATGGAGCTTGGTAAGGCCCTAGCTATAGTTGCACCGAGCTGGCGACCGGACATGATGGAGGTCTCGAGGATAGTGCAGCTAGGCGATGCATGTCGGTTGTTTTTTAGAATGTGAGTAGTCCGTTTAGTCCTCCACGTCTAGCTTGACAATTTGTCGAGTATAAGAAGTTATTTTTGCACCATTTGCACATGTATCTTCATGCTTACTCCCTCCGTCCGGAAATATTTGTACATCGTCTTTGGGCACACATACCAAGGTGAAAACGAAATTACCAAAATGCCCTTGCAATGTCAGCTCTGGCAACGTGCGAACGGTGGACAGGGACATTCCAGAGCCTCCGCCATTGTTCTTTTCTGTATTTTTTTAAAACAAAATCAAATGAATGAGTGGATAGGAAGCGTTGGTGCTTTGTTTCTTTTCTTTTTACAGCTGTTCCCCGTCAGCTGTTCCTCTGTCAGGTCAGACTGTTCTTCAGTTAGATGACAGTGGCCAATATTTGTGGGAAAAAAATTTGAATCATAGATGTACGTTTATTGCTGGGACGGAGGGAGTACTTCATCTTCTTATTATTAATCGAAGCCGGAAATCCGGATCTTAAAAAAAAAATGTGTTTGCTAGCTCGGCACGGCAGAGCAGATGATGCCAACAGTGTGTAGCTGCACTGCAGCAGCTCAGGCCTTGCGCTGCGACTGCGTACTGTACTCTACAGTCGTAACAGTCCTAGCGCAGAAAGGAGCAGCAGAGCAGATGGCCTTGTCCAGTAGCGGCGTTACACTTGGCTCGCTCGTGGACCACCTGCTTCCTGCGGCTTCGTCGCGGCTTCCCTTCCCGTGGCTCCGCCTTGGCGGCTTGGCTTGGTGAGAATCCTGGGATGACGGTCTATAAATACTGAGCGCGGCGAGCTCACTGCCTCTGCATCTTACTCCTGCTACTCTCCTCTCCTCTCCACGGCCCTCGGCGATTCAGCCCGCAGCCGCAGACCACAGAGACGGACCTGGAGTCCTGGACACCAACGCCATCGAGTGAGCCTCGAGACCTCGACCCACTCGTCGGTCCATCCAAGAAGCATCGAGCGGCAGCCATGACGCTGGACACCCCGGCCGCCGTGGTCCTGGAGCTGATGACCATGGGGCAGCAGTCCGCGGCGCACCTCGGGGACCTGCTCCGGGCCGCGTCCCCTACGGCCACGGCGTCGCCGCACCAGGAGCTCGCCGCCGAGATCCTCCGTTGCTGCGGCCGCGTCATCGACGCGCTCAGGGCCACCAGCACTCCCACCAGCGGGCGCAAGAGGAAGGCGGCGGTGGCGGCGGCCGAGTACCACCAAGACGCAGCGGCAGCTGGAGGCACCAGCTGGTCTCCTCCTCCGCCGCCGCCTCCGGGGCCGCCACTCAAGCGAAGGTGCGTGCGGCTGCCGTTGCTTTGCACAGCGAGCTGCTTCTCTGTTTACTTGTTTCGCAACTGAAAACCGGCCTCCATGATGATGTGGATGAGTAACAAAGAGGCTTCGCCGTTCAATTTCTCAGGGCGCGCGGCGCAGAGGCGACACGGGAGGTGACCTCCGTCACGTCGACGGTGGACGGCTTCATCTGGAGGAAGTACGGGCAGAAGGACATCAACGGCCACAAGCACCCGCGGCTCTACTACCGCTGCGCGCACAAGGACCAGGGATGCAACGCGACGCGGCGGGTGCAGCAGACGCAGGACCAGCCCGCGGCGTTCGAGATCGCCTACTACGGGGACCACACGTGCAGGGGCGCGGCCACCGCGTGGCAGCATCAGGGAGGAGCGGCGGCGGCGCCGCCCGCCGTCGTCGACTTCGGCTCCAACTCCTGCTCCTGGGGATCCGCGGACGCCACCAACAGAGGCTCGCCGGCCTCGATGTCGCAAGGAGGGTGGTCGTCGGCGTCCCCGTCGGCGTCGTCCGAGGTCGGGTTCGAGACGCAGCAGGCGCTCCTGCACGAGTGGCAGTGGCACGACACGGCTGCTCCTGCTCCGGTGATGGAGTTCCTGGACGGCTGCCTCGGATGGGAATCCGTCCTCCAAGACCGCTTTGACTTCGCCGGTCTCTATGACGATAACGCTACGTTGTTTCAGTAGATTTTTTAGATTAGCAGCAGACCATCCGTAGATCTGGACTGGACATGAGTTGTTGTTGTTGTCGCCGTCGCTGTAGTACGTGTACGTGAGAACAATCTGTCCGACCGAGCAGTAATGAGTGACAACCTACGAGGGTCACAGGCTCTCAGAAAGCCTGATGGTTGCCGTAGAGCAACGCACTAGTAATAGTATGTGTATCTTGTTTCAGGCAGAGGGATCAACAACCAAACAAAAGGTATTGCGTTCTCAAAAAGAGGAATGACATTGTTGTTTTTATTTTTTGAAATTGAAAAAAAGCTTCACTACTTTTCCCATTAGAAAATGGTGACGTGTACGTGAGCAAGTGGCGGTCAACAGTCAGCACTGCTTCAGGCAAGACCGGCATCATGTGAAAACCAAAACGCTTCGAATTGGACCTGTCGCATTCTCCTTTTTTTGAAGGGACACCAGACGTATATTTGAACTGGACCCGTCAACAGCTTTGTCGGGAAACTTTTGAAACAAAGAAAGAAATTTCTCGGCAAAACTCTCCTGGGCATATTTGTGCGTTGCAAACTGCAAAGCTCTGCATGGTCCAAATGTCTAGTGCTCTACCGTGAACGAATCTTGGTCACGTGGCATTTTTGAGAAAAACATACTCATAAGCGGACGTTCGCAGAACACGGCCTGAACAGACTATATAGGAGTATTTCAGAACGTGCAAAACATAAACTGCATACGACTAGATTCAGTGTAATAGAGCAAAACTGCATACGGCTAGGGATAAATCTCAGTGCCCCTAATTGTTATCAACTTATCATCCGCCTTAATAATTGAGAGCAAGCTGGAAGCTACAGAGTAACAAGACTGATTGTTTTAGCCCACTTCGCTAAACATTGAACGCATCACTTAACTGTCCCCATGAAAAAGAAACAACAGACAAACTGAACAGCTAACTACATGACCTTTGAAGCTCGTTTATTACTGTTGTTCAAGCCTATCATCTATATTACATGAGTAACGAACAAAGGAGTGCGGGAAGAGGGCCGAGTAAGCAAGCAATTCTTCTGAATCCATGTGTCATCATGCAGACACCTTCGATGCTAGAACCGAGCATTGCCTGAATTGACAGCTGATGAAGGAAATCGAAAGCAACAGGCCATAATCTTCTGGGTCTACGTTCCAGTGATCATCTGATTAGTCCCAGTGCTGCATGGTACATGATTTAAACAGCCGGTCATGCAATGATATGTTTGTAACATGCACATGGGAAAGCACATAAAACAGAGATTATGTAAGGTTACCATTAGTTCACTGAATCACTCTTGCTGCTCAGACCTTTGGGGCTACCAGTTGCAATGCGGTAGAAGTAAAAAGCCTGCCACCACTCCACTGCAGCAGAATTAAGAATTAATGAATTAGCCTAATAGTACACAACAAAAGTTTTTTTTTCTCTCGACCAAACAACAATGGCTGCAGTTGCTAAACAAGACATAAAAAGCTTAAACACTGAAAGGTAAGGGCCAGTTTGGCAGAGTTCCGATCCCAGCTTCTTTCGAGCAGATTCTGTGGATCCCTACCAAAATGTATTGACTTCTGGTGGGGAGATGACGAGAGACACTTATCCATTTACACTATGAGCTGGTAGCTAAAAGAACACTGCACCACTTCCCACTGCTCCCTGTTCAATCACCACTAGAATCACTTCAGAATTGGTCCTCACCTGCTCCCCCACCAGAATCGCTCCATTGGAGAATGAAGTTAAGTTCAAGAATCAGGAAGGGGCTCTGTACCAAACTCCTAAGGGATTTGAACTTTAGTGTTCAAGCTATAAGATGTCTAAGTCGATGAACAGTAATATATGGCCAACTATGGTTATTGAGAGCATTTCTCTAAAGCTTTAACCAACCTATCATATGTATCAATTTCTTAAAAGAAAACTCACACATGTTTTGGGTGGATAAGGTATATACAAGTTACAAAATGTCAACTGGCTGTCTACCAGGAAAGTTTGTGGGATACAATACGGGAAAAGGTATCAACAGGTCAAGAATCAAATAAAAATCACTTTCTTTGTCATATTTTTTTAAACGTTATGGCAGGACCTCTGCCTTTCAATAATAATAACATAATTGGCCTAGTTTACAAGGGAAACCTGGCCTGAACCTAACAGATGCACAGGTTAATAAACAGAGAAACCCGCAAAACAGAAAACAATAGCCCTGACTAAGTCATATTCTCCAGATATAAAATGTAAAAGTGGGCAGCAGTTTTAATAAGTGTTCCATGGCAGGTAGTAGAGACAGAACATTGCTAGATCAAAAAGGATTATTTTTAGGTGAAAGTATGATTTAGGAGGGATCAGATCGGCAGTATATGAGAGATGATCTATCAGAAGATCACAGGTAAAGTTGAGATAAAAAGAATATGAAAAATGCTACATCCATCAAAAAGAAAGTCATGTACAAGTTAACGCACATAAACATGTTATGAACCCATGTAATCATCACAAATCGCTGCATGTTTCTTTGGGAGTAGAATGAGAACAATGGAAGCAATTGAAAAGGTCAAATGTGTACTAACCTGAGAAGAACCATGAAGATTTTTGGGAACCAGCCATTCTATAGGGTGGAAAGATGGCCAAATTAAACTCTGAACATCATAAATTTGATACTTAGTGTCACTGCTAGAAAGTTTACCTGGAGAAGAACTGAAAACTCCCTGAAGAAGATGAAACTAGCTATTGCTGCATGCAACAAGTGAAACACATCAAGAAATAGCTATTTAAACCCTTATATGTTACGACTTATGAGAATACAAATGATAATTTAATAATCAGGTTTGTACTCTCAAAGATGATAACTAAATATGTGATGAATCAAGCATTACTTATAAGTATAAACCATCTTAGCACTTAGCAGTTAGATTATGAAAAAAAAAAAACTCAAAGCCTAGATGTTATGTACCTGACCAATAATTTTGTATCGTGACATCCAGTCTCATCAAATAAACCCAATGTGTTCAAATGTTTTCAATAATATTAATAAAATGGAGAAAAAACGACAGAACATGCTGGGCTTGCTGTGGTAGCATAAACTTTATTCCAGCCCAAACCAAAATAATAAGGATGGATATCAAATGCAGAAATTTGAGGGCAATTTGAATAAAGAACAAGAGCAATTCTTAAGCCCAACTTGGACAGAAAGTCTGAGGTAAAATTTTAAATTTTATCAAGGTAATTATATACTAAACCGTTCCAAATTGTAGTTCATTTGACTTTTTCAACCTTAACTTTGACCACTCGTCTTATTCAAAATTTTGTACAAAATATCACTTCTTTTGTTGTGGTTTGCTTTATTAACAAATGGTCTTTAGGAATGACTTAAATTTGACTATTTTTGTGCAAATTTTTTGAATAAGACGAATGGTCAAACTTAGGGTCAAAAAAGTTAAACGAACTATAATTTGAAACATGCTTTCTTTACACTATCAATTAACCAAATTTATCATAAGGTACAATGTAGTTGGATAAATGAAAACCCTATATAACTTTCGTAGTTGGATAAATGAAAGTTTAATCCTATGTTATAGCCATATGAACAACTCATGACTGCAAGCAGCCACTGACTTTACTTTATCCAAATTGGAGAAATCTGAACAGTATGCATAATGGAACAGTAGACACATATGACATCACATATAAATGGCTGCCAAAACATTGAAATTGGAACTTGCACTAACAGCGCAAGAAATTAGGAACAAACATTAAGACTATCAAAGGAGCATTGTTAGGTGCACAAATATAACACAAAACTTCTGAAAAGCTCAAACAAATATATAATGAAGCAAGAAAAAACTTTACAGAACGAACAGTATTGTGGAAGGTAACCTTCTGGATTTCATACCCACTAATAGTCATCCTATTTTGTCTTTTATATACCATACCATGTTTATGTTAAACCTATGAATCTTAAAAGTATGTCAAACAAGCATACACAGCATGCAAGCACAAGTTCAAGGCCACAACTATGCTCCCCAAAGGTTCTTAAATAATGAAAAGAACAGATGGATCAAAGCAATGCAAGGATGATGGATTCAAATGAACTAACCAGTTTGCCCTTTCAGCAGAAGACGAGGCCGACGACCGCTTTCTCTTTGTGATCTCAAACTTGAGATTCCCAGGGCCAACAATGCAAGGCCAAGAACAATACCAAAACGGAGAGCAGAGGTACTTCCAGTCAACATGAAGTTAAGGAAACCCCCTACGCTAAGAAAGGTACCTACAGAGGACGACACAAGTGCAAGAATAACTTTAAGCCTTCAAGTCAGCAATGAAATTATGTAACAGCTAATTTACAGTACAACACATCACATGGTCTAGTGAAAACATTCTTTTCAACGGATTAGAATTTCTCAACCCTTAAGGGAATGAAATTAATTAGCAATAAAAAATTCACCAATTTAGAACATTTGACATACCAAACGGAATGCCCACATGATAATCCTCATACTCTGATGGAAAGTTCAATTTTCCAAGAGCCTTGAACGTCGTTGTGATATCCTTGATCGAGTCTGGGGAGTTCTGAGCTGCCATTGTCAGATATTCCTGTCCCTCCTGACTAACCTCAGCAGCGACCACGCTCAGGTCCTTCTGTGCTTTGTCTGCCTGTATCTTCAGCTTCTCAGAGGCTTCCAGCAAGACCTCCCTCGTCCTCTTGGAGTAGACATCATACGCCTGCATTGATAGGGCCTGCATCCGCAGGGCCTCAGCCTTGAACTGCTCCAGCATTACCTTCCAAGCTTCCTGAGCCTCCTCGGGCTTTATCTCACCGTTGCTGTTATCCTTGCCATCGCTCACCTCTGAACCCTCCTGGATCCAGCACCAGGATGTAGATAATTTAAGCACCAGTATTCAGCGACTAAATCATGAAATTTACCGTAACAAAGCGTACAAAACATCGCGAGGAACACAGTAATCGAAATCAGCAACACCATACGACGGATAGTCTACACGAATTACATTCAGGGAAGTAAAATGAAGCACCTGAATCAACATTTTTTTTTGCCGAAATGATCGTGGCAACATATATAGAGAGAAAAACACGAGAGACTAGGAATAATCAGTTGGGGACAAACAGATAAGCCCGCCTGAGAAGACGAGAATCCCGCCGCCAGAAACGGCAACAGACGCTAGGATCTCGGAGAGAGGGTTGACTCACGGTTTGCTCCCCCGCTAGGGCGGCGACGACGCGGCGGTCCCGGGGCGCTCCCCTCCCCCGCGAAACGGTGACCGGGTGAGACCGCCCGGAGCGAAACCTCGAGGCGGCGGCTGGACGAGAACGGGGAGCGCGCGAGGCGTAGGGACGGGGCGGACGCGAGGGGGTGAAAGGCGGCGGCGGCGGCCTGGGTGGGGCTCTGGAGCGAGGCGGTGGCGGCGTGGAGGAGAGACGCGGCCATCGGGGTGCGCGACGGGGGCGTCCGCAACGCCTCGGGAAGGGAGGAGGTGGCGAGTGGCGGAGTGGGAGCGGCGGAATGGTGTGGAGACGGCGGAGAGGCGGGCCGCGGGCGGACGGCTAGAAGGGGAGGAGTGGCTTCCGTTCCGTGGCCGGGTGGGGGATAAACAGAGGAGTTTTGTGGGGTTTCGGGGGCTTTTGGCCAGTTCTCGTGGCTCGGTCGGTGTGATGAGCGGGCGGGCGGAGGCGGAGGCGGAGCCAGAAGCGGGTGGTTTGTTGCGTGAGGGCTCGGCTATCGCGGCGCTTTCGCGAGGACGAGCCGACGAGGATCTGTTGGCTGTTGCTGCCCTCTTCAGCAGGTTTTGGAGTCCGGTATAATGCCGAGACTAGTATTTCGCTGTACCATTCGCCTCGCGCAACTCCGCACACACATTTCCCGGTTCGGCAGCCACTCATTCACAGCTGCAAGCCAGAGAGCAAAACAACACTGTAGAAAAGCAAAAGAAACATATATTCTGCTCTTTGTAAATGTATGTGAATTGTAATTTAGCAGGAGCACCGCCCTTTTCTGCTTATATTTCTGTGGGATTTTCGTTGAATTTTCACGTGGACGGTGGACCCTGCTAGCAGATTGTGGCCTGGCCCACATCAGCGTGCTGAGGTGACTGAGAGTGTCGTCAGGAAAACGTGTTTGTTTGTCGGAGGCGCGGTTTTCCAAACGACACTTTCAAAGGGACGGAGGGAATACGTGATTAGAAAATAAAACGCACATTAGGACAAGTTTATAGATATTTTATTCAATGAAAAAGAGAAACTGATAAGCTAGCTCTTCATTAAAAACTAAGCTAACTCTACTAATCAAATGAAAAATTCTATATATCCCTTCTACCTTTGGTTTTATATCATATTTCAGAAGAATAAACAATAGGGATAGACGATGGACTAGGTTGGTGGGTTATTTGTTTTTTATCTTTTTTTAAGTTCATGTGATATATGAAGTTGGCTCTGTATTAAAGGTGTCATTAAGCACTTTTACTTGCTGATAACGTTGTCAATACTCTAGAGGTTGTATGTTGCAGGTATATATACAGATATACAGCAAAATGCAGCTTGTCCAGTTGAAGAAGCATTGTTCGTGAAACGATACTTACATTCAAGTGGTGACATGCGACACGATGGCAAAAGGAGAAATAAACGTGCTAATGGCTACCTGCTTGACATCACTAAAAGTAAAAGATCATCATAACAATAGATCCTTAAAAAAACGGCATGTGCTGACCTCTGGTTGCTTGGACATAGCGAACGACCACATGTCTACACTGACACCCCAACGCCCGGCTTCAAAAATCAAAATGTACGGTAAGCTATTGCAATGCAATTCAGTAACCGTCGGTAGTTACCGTATGCAGTGACTGCAACATAAGAATCAGAAATCAGAGCATAATTACCTTGCCCTGTTGCCCATACCTACCAACCTGGAGAAACTAAAGGTGACAGTCGTATACTCCGTGTTACATTTGTGACTTTTGATTAGAAAAATAAAAGTGTGGTTTTCACAGAAGAGACATTAAGAAGTTTCCCTTGAACAGAAACATCACGACCTTCATCATTTGTCGGGGTAACGCCAGTGTGCCACGACCGTGCCCGTGCAGCAAAGAAACAGATTCCAAGCACACATTGCTTCCTGCCAATTACGTTGCAATATTTGATGCAGGGAAGCCAGATGGAGCTACATAAGAAAGGCACTGATGCTGTCTCATGAAAATTCTCCAACCAAGCAAGGTATTGGTTCTAGTTTTTTCTGAATGCCACCTGTAACTAACTCCTCGTACGACAATCAAAGTATCTTTGGTTAACTGTCACGAGTGGTAGAAAATTTGCGGTCCCAGATATCTTGCCCAACACAAAACCGCACCTCTGCGACCCAACAATATGTGATTTGTGTGTGATAGCAGATAGCATACTCAAAAGAAAACTATAGCCCAACCATTAGTACAAAATTGCTTATAGATAGTGTAACTCTGTTCAAATTTAGAAACACTAAATACGGGCAAAACATGATGTATGACAAAAAGGTACAGAGACTCTGCATAAGTTTGACGTCAATCTATGCAACCATGTCTTATGAGCTGCTCACTTGACATTTCCGTTGCGAATCGAAGATCTACATGGGCCAGCTGACGTAGTAAAGGGTACACCTTTGAATGTTGCAATTCCATTCTCATCGGTACGAAGATGCTGGATGCATAAACAATGAGGTTAGAGCCATAGTGGTAAACTTTGCACAGTATAGGAATAAGCGGCATCATTCATCAAATCAAAACAAACATGGTAGAATCGAAAAAAAATACATGGTATTTGAATTGAAGGATCTGATAATTGAGTATGTTATGCTAGCCAAGAACATCCAATAACAATGATGTTACATCATATCAGATAAGTCAGTGAAATGTACCGGGGTAATCTTATCCAGCTGTTTTTCTTTGGATTTAGAACATCTTCAGGCTTCCCATCAAACCTACACGTGAATAACAATTTAATAAAAAAGAAACCAGAACATAACTAGTAAAAAAGATTGTTGTTCAAATGCAGGGCAATACAAATTATAGCCTCAGAAGTGAACACAAGCATACACGATCTTTATAGCCCCAGAACTGAACTCAAGTAAAATTGAAAAGAGCGATAAACCCTTTATTTCAGAAGTGAACACAAGCATACAAGATCTTTATTTTATAAGATACCATGAGCCCACACAAAATGTCAATCAAGCTGACTTGCAATATTCAATTCCTAATATGGCAGAAGAAAACTCATGCATGAGTTCATTCATATACACTTGTAAGTTCACATTGTTCTTATGAGAAACTAAGTTCTTACAGCTTGACTAACATATTCATGAGTATAAATCAGGACAGCTAGACAGAATATAAATGCTAACTGCATAAATGAGCCTTTAAATAGATTATTATACACTAACCCAGCAAATGAAATGCGTTCTCCAATCTTGGCTCCTTCTGGGGGAATCAAAGGCTCCACAGCAGTATGATCTTCAGTCGAAGCACACAGGACCTGGGCAGAAGATTGATGCCAAAACAAATATCTCAATAATAAAGACCTCCCAATAACAGAAATGTACTTACAGTTTGGACCAGGAGTTAAGAAACTTTAGTTCAATGGTACTTTGCTAACAACATAACAAGATACCGTGGAAGTGGAACCATGTAATGATGTAACAGAAGAGATATTATTGACTAACTCAGAGTTCCACTTCAGAAACTTTAGTACATGATAAACATTTCAAATTAGAAAGACATTTAGGGCCTGTTTGGATCCTTGGAATTTAATTCATTGTAGTGCAATGAAATTGGAGTTGGAGAGTGCAATGCAATGGAATGGAGTTGGAGAGTGCAATGCAAACGTAACATGGTGATGAGCTTCCTCAACCACATAACATGGAGAGTGCAATGCAAACATAATGGAATTCAATTCCTATCTCCCACCCTATGAATTTGAGATAGGCTTATTTGTGAACTTTGGAAAGTTAGGGAATCTCAAATTCCAAACTAAATAGCTTAATTTATTAAGTAGATTCCAATTCCCCCAAATTCAAGGGATCCAAACGGGCCCTTATAGATTTCTTTATTACTTTATTAAACTTTCTTTAGTGAAAAATGCTACACTGTTAGGTTACCTATTTCTAGCCTTAGGCAACAGTAAGACTTGTTTGAAGCTTGTAGTCCACTATGGCATATATTATGTTCACAATACAAGGAATATTTCTACCGGCTAATCATTAATGTAAAACCGTGACCTAATGAGCTTATTTGAGTCTTCTTACAAGACCACCTTCTTAATTTAGTGATACACAGCTCTCTGGCATGTTTGAGGAAAAAAAATACAAGAAATATTTCTTGTTGCAATGCAAAATGCATGAGTTCTTCACTAATGTTACCCCGATAATTACTTCACTTCTAACTATACATCATGCTTACATCCATGCATTAATGAGGTAGGGTGGCCCTTCTGAATGTTTTAGGGATTTATGTGTAGAGTAATATTTTAGGAAATTTCGATAAACCAAATTGCCTAATAACAACTAAATTTGTTTTCCTGGGCTGACAAATGCAATTATAATAGATAGGACATACCAATCCAGCAGACATCACATCCCGCAGCTTCCCAGGCTTCACATTCGTGATCAAGACAACATGCCGATTCTGAAAGAGGAAAACAACAGGTGTTTATAGCAAAACACAGCAACATAGGTCAAACAATTTAAGAGAGATAAAGATGGCTGAAAACATTTGAGTTCCTTCTTGCAGCTAACAACTCACAGTTAGATCATCTGGGCTGCAGTACTTACGCAAGACCACTAGCAACTTGACGCACATTACCATCTCCCAAATCTATCTCCTCAACCAAAAGGCTGATCGGTCATCATCCATCAATCAAAATGTTAAGTTGAATACTACAACAGAAGTACTGAGAGAAATTCTAAGTGTCACAGAAGAGTGAAAATACAGCACCTGTCAGCAGATGGGTGCTTCCATGCTTTACGGATAAGGCCAACCTGTATATTCAGGATACTGATATTGCACTCTGATTCCTTGTCTGCAGCTTTCTCTGGAGCTTTCTCTGCTGTTTTTCCTGCTGACTTGTCTTTCTCTTTCTTTTTCTCCCCAGAGGTTTTGTTGTTACCCGCAGCAGTAGGATTCTCCTTATTTTCAGGAGGCTTAGTCTAAAGTCAACAAAGAAAGGAAACCACGAGCTTATCAAAAAAACAGGGGCAACTTGTACAAGCCAGTAGTCACTCAGAATAAATGGTGCTTGAACATGAAATCAGCAATGCTATCAAAAAAATTGTAAAAGACCAAACATGTCATAAACTAATAGAAAACAATACGAGTAGCAAAATACAGCCCATCAAACTTTGTGATACAGCGCACATCTAACCACATAATCATAAAATTACAATGAATTTAATATGCAATACTGAGGCCAGCATGATCCAGCAAATATCTCCAAGTACTGGTCCAGAAGTGCTGATAAGTGTGAAAATTAACGAGTACTTGCTTGATGGCAAAACAAACTACCTCCCCTGCAGGTTTCTTTGAGTCAGCACTTCCATTTGACTTGTCAGCAGTCTTCTGTCCAGAAATGCCTTTCTTCGAACTTGATTCAGCATCTCCTTTATCAGCTTTCTTTGGATGCTGCCAAACAGAAAACAAAAGGTACAATTACTTCAGATGTCTTAATACAACCTTTTTCTGACAAATCTTCTGAAAATGAGAAATGACCAATACATACATGTCAGTGGATATTTTACTAGTGCCATAGTAGCATTGAAGCAATTTTACACCAAATGCAGAATGAGAAGGTACAAGTTTAACAAACAAAGCAGGAAGACACGTACATAAATTTTAAACACTAAACAGAAGCAACATGTAAACAGAGTTCTGATCCTAGGGTGTGGTGGCTGAGTGTTTTGTTGGTAGTGCTTTCCCTATGTACCAAGCACGCATGTCAACTCAGTGTGGATGGATTTTATTTCTAAAACCTCCCTCAATGCAATGATACACAGCTCTCCAGCATATTTGGGAAAGAAAGTTGAGCTTCCATAATTTCCAGTTCAAATTGAAATCAGGTAAATAAAGGAATTCAGTAGTATAAGTATGAAAAAAAAAAGATTTCCAGCACGCCCCAACAAGTTACTTACAGAAGGTGGATCAAAGACAGACTTGACCACATTTATCTTTTGCAAAGTTGTACCAGAACCAACAGTGTTCTGCATCAGATAGCAAAGATTGACGTGAGAAACCATAGTGAGTGCTACCAGAGAGCAAAATGAAAGATAATCCTTTTAATTGCAGATGGTAGTTTTTGTTAAAAAAAACAAGAGACTTCTGTGAGTACAAAATCACTGGCATATTAATAGAAATAAGCTACAACTTTTGTAAGATATCCTGAATATTATCATAGCAGACAACAATATACTTTTGCACTTTCAATGTATTACAATGGCTAATTTTGGCTTCAAATATTGTTGGGAGAAGTCCAGATTCCAGAAGTGAGAGCAAGCATCTCTGAAATGATAAACTAATAATATTGTAGAATAGTCAACACTGAACAGTCCAAAAATACATCTATAGGGTCCGGGGACACGAAGAGTTAATGTGACCTCATTTTCAACTCTTGTGATGAAAAGAAATTCTAAAGGCAAGTAAGTAACACATGGAACCATGACAAGAAGATTTATATCCATTTGATTCTTCCGTTCTACAGATGAGCACATATTTCATATGGGCAACAGATAGTATGATTCAGTATGAATATAAAAGAAAGGTTCATCTTAGACCTGAATGTAGTCCATCCACCGCAATACATGTGGATACTTCTGCAACTCGCTGTCACTAACACGAATCTGAAACAAGCAAGGCAACTACAAGTTTAACAAATTTGCAGCATTTGTTTATAACATAAGATACAAGAACAGAGAAGGAAAATAGTCCACATCAAAACATATAACATTTAAAAAAACTTATGAACCCCATTTAGAACAAAAAGGACTAATACTCACCCAGTTACAAAAGTAGATGTTTTAATCACTTTGGAATATGTGTGGTAAAACTTTATGAAATTTGTATGCAAAAATGCACTAGCCACAGTTTTCAGTAAAATAACATCTACCAAATTATAAAATGTCTACAAGAACATAGAACTGGTACTCCCTCCATTCCAAATTGTGGTTCACTTTGGCTTTTCTAGATACATTGATTTTGCTATGCAACTAGTTATACACTATGTCTAGATACATAGTAAAAGAAACGGATCTAGAAAAGCCAAAATGAACTACAATTTGGAACAGAAGGAAAGTACTTATTAAGCTTTCAGTAACGATGGAACTAGGTCTTTGGTCTAAAATAAATAGGATTTAGAGAGAGAGAGAGAGAGAGATATTAAAAAAATGGCAGATTTGATGTTTGATGAAGGTTACACCATTGCAAAAACATGATAAAGTAACATCATCATACCACAAATGGATGAACAGCGGCAAACACATCATTATCAGCAGCTGATAGTTTAAAACCATCACCCAGTAGTACAGACTTCTGGGACAAATCCTGATTCAGATTATCAAGCAATGCATGCTGTTTTCCATCACTTGCAATAAAATCGCTGCAAAACTTTGCCCATTTCTTCACCTATCAATGAAGAAAATGAAGACATGTATTCAATGCGCAGCAGCCAGAAAGTGGGTTTGGTGTACAGATCAGGAAAAAGGTCGTTACCTCATCCTGAGACGAGTTCACAATTTGTGAAGACATGCTAGCAATATTACTCTCTTCAATGCTTGTATTGGATAAAGTGATCTGTAGAAAAGAAAAGAAATCAGCAACAGCTTCCAGCCAAAATAGCCAACCTGTGCAAATAAAGTTTCTTATGTAAAATATGGCAAAGTTTAGTCAAATAAACAAGCACATAAGTAGTACATAACAAGCAAGAAAAACAAAAGGGTGTAGGCTCACAGAGTTATAGCACAGTACATGGAACCAAGATAAAAACCATTGCTAGCCATAAATATGTGTATTATGGAGCAGACAATTCAGGCATACAATACAAAAAAGTAAGTGATGTTAAACAATTTTCTTTAGATTCAATGAAAATTGTAGTTAAAATGTCAGCACTGTACCAAGCGGCAAAGGCATTGTTTCAATAGATAGGGCAAAGCATTATATGATATGCTATGAAGCCTAAACAGCTGAAATGGTAACAAAAAGAACTAGCAAACAACAAGTAAAAAAATCAAATCCACAAGCTGGAATCCATCATCTCAAGCTTCATCTCTATGTGATTATAAACTACACCATGTTCTAGTTGTGTTGCAAACAGTAGCCAAAAACGCTGTAGCTAACTTGGTGTTTAGCTCACATGCCATCTTGGAAATTACTAAACACTCTGTGTCTATCTATTTAGCTAAATATCCAATTGTAGCCAGATTAATCAACAACACATAATTCCTTCAACCTGATCGCCACACGTTGCTGCAGCTGCAGCTGCGGCTGCTGGAGTCGTAAGTTTTGCTACAGTGTTTTACTGTACCTGAGCCTCTGCCTACGGCTACGGCTGCTGCAGCAATCACAGCCGAGCGGAGGGCAATAAAAGACATGTACACCCGATATTTTTTGCAAAAAAGAAAAATCGAAGCTAGTAAGCTAGTAGGCACAATACTACGGATTGCATGTATAGAACAGATCCGAATGCGAATGTCTTAAGTTTGAGTTTGCGTGCTCGGTTTCGCACAGAACCACATAAGCAAGGGAAGAGAAGGGGTAGGCGCACTTGCTGGATGCTCACCACCGGCGAAGGACCCGAAGAAGACCTGGGGACCTGGCGTAGGGCGGCGGCGGCGGTCGCCCAATCGTCGCCACGAGAGGAAGAGAGAAAGCGCACGCGGGGCGGGGGCACGGAAGAACCACGAGACACACGCAGGTAGGGATGGAGCCCTCTCTTCCTACGACGGAGAGTCCACTTGGGCTGAATTGACTAGTTAGTTAAGCTTGGGCTTGGTTTCTACGGATGAGATGATAATGGGCTACAATTTTTCTTTACGGTTTTTGGATTTTGGGTTGGGCCCATTTTTACTGGGCCTTTTCCATGGGCTCTTGCTCTTCTAGCTACGGGGAGTATTTCTATTTCTGGTACTAGACGAAGTGCTTTGTGCTGCCGGTGACAGGTAAGCGGAGGGCATGCCGATGCCGGTGTTTTCACGCTTTTTCCTCCGAAAAAACTGGTGTCTGGAGAAGTGAACCGGTGATGCAGGAGACTCGAAAACCCAGGTCAAACAACACAGGCGACGACGACAACCTCACGCCCGCGTTTCGAGGCACAACGCGCTCTACGGGCCGCGCGGCTCGGCGGCTGTGGCGCTGTTGCAGGACGTGGTTGACATTTGGCGAAGTAGAAAGCCCGCATGAGCCTGATGCGATGCCGTCGCACATGTAGAGATATTTAAAAGTAATATTTGGTGTGGAGAAAGCGTGCGGCGGGATGTCCACGTTAGCAAAATTATTTTTAACCGTTCGATCTTGGCTTCGACGACCGGATCTAGCTCATTCATCAGATGTAGCAAAGACGTATATATTTGGCCCCCTCCTCACGGTAAAAAAAAAAAACAAACAAACTACGAAGCCTCTGCCTCTCGCTCTCTCCTCTCGCTCCCCGATGCGGCGGCGTCTCGGGGGGCGCCGCCGCGCGCCGCCGCCTCCACCTCCGCGGCTCCCAGCGGCGCTGGCGCGGGCACGGCGGCCGGCCCAAGACGGGGCGGAACAAGACGCGGCGGCGGAGCGGCGCGGCGCGCAAGCGGCAGCGGGCTGCCGGGCGCTGGCGGCTTGAGGGCGGCCGGCGGCTTGGCGGCGGCGGCGGCGCAGTGACCCCCCTCCCTTCTCCTCTCTCTCTCTCTCTCTCTCTCTCTCTCTCTCTCCATGTCTTCTAACCATGTATATAACGTTCAGCATGTGCCCCAATGGTTAGGGTTAGGGTTACGACACGGGCGGCTGCTTCAGCCCATGCAGTTATTCTTATGCTAAGTTATCACCTGAGATCATGTGTAGCTTTGTATTATTTATTATTTATTTATAGTTGTATGATGTTATTTCAGTCCATTGCAAGCCGAGTAGGTGTCAATGCATTATGTTGCCATGAGCTGCTTAGTTAATACAGTTTCTTGAATGCCTAATTACTCAATTTTATTTGTTGTTACTTGCAGCCAAAACTTGATTCAGTCATTGTATTATTGAAAATTGGTTACGTCAGATGTCAATGTCCTTGAGTTTGGCACCATAGCGCTTTCAGAAACTCTAGATACCAAAGGTAAGTTTAAGAAAAAAAGTTCTATTTGTAATATGTACTGCCTTGGTCCTATGGAAGTTGCTATACTCCATATGTGATCTGGATGTTGGCCAATGAACTAGAATTCTATTACTACTCCTTGTGTATCGAGTTCTATAGAATATGCAACGGTTTGAGTTCAGAAAGCTATTTTTTAAGCATTACTATTAGTTATGCCCGTGTCTTGATGGGAAGGCAAAGACAAAGAGATAGAGAATGGCGATACTAATAATTAGTAACAAACATGAGTCTAAAACTACTATCCTAAAAGTTTAAATGGCAGGCCGTATTATTCTAAAAGCTTTGTATCATGCTTATTTTTTATTCTTGTGTGTGCTGTTTCAGCTTAGATGACCTCTATTCCAGATTTTTTTTTAAAAAAAATACAAACTCCTAACTGATAATGAAATAGAAAGAAGAGCCTCCTGTGCATCTTCCCTTCCCACATATTTGCATGGTATATTCCTTTTTTTAAACACAAATGCTTTGTCGATCCCAGAAATATATTCACAATTGACATGATAATCTTCCAGCTGTTAATCCAAAAAACACATATGAAGACCACCTGTGGACCACATTAGTTATTTCATTTTGCCATAGTTCTGTGCGAGAAAGTTATATGCAAACAGCTGAATCCAAAACAATTTCATTCTTGGTTAGATGTTTACTGAATTTCAGTAGGGAAAATGAGATTATTTTTACATAGCATCATAGATTACAAAAAAAAATGACCAACAGCTGAATCCATGGCAACCTTGAATCTTTTGTTCTATTTTTTTACGCTACTGACCAATTACTTCTGGATGACAAGCAAGCTACAATGAATCGATACTCTCTAGCTAGCAAAGCAACTAATTTGATAATAGGCATTGTTTTTTAGATTATTGATTGAAGTGACCGTATTTGTTGTCGATCAATCTACAATTTGACTTGAGGTTTGATTCTCGCAGCTATGCAATAAGCGGCCAACTAACCCGAGGAAAAGTGATGTATATACCTTTGGCGTGGTTTTTTTGGAGCTTTTGACATGTCGAAAGCCGAGTGGATCATACAATGCCTACAAGGTAGCAAAGCTTGGTAACTTGTGCTTCTAAAGAGGTCATATTTGAATGTCATCTCTATGTATTGATTTAGATTCCCTCCTATTATTTTTATATGTTTTCAGATTACCTCGGGTGATATCTTTGGGATTGCAAAGTATGACGTGTGTTTGCCATTTTAACCGTGCACATATAATTCTAATGTTGATTTGCTAGATTCTTATCTTTGCTTAAATGATGATGGTAAGATTGTGGTTGGACTTTAGCATTGTTTCATGATTTCGCAGGCTAATTTATACATGTTCTGTAATTGTTTCCCAAGACGCTACTTTCGGTGAGGTGCTCCATAATTGTTACCGAGTACTGACATTATAGCGACATCCGTCACACAACCTTATTTTACCCTCGACCTTGTGCGCAATAAATAGGCAGTGCTTTCAGCCCCTTCAGGTTGTAGTTTCTTCTTAGTTGGTTGCAAGTACACATTGATGATGCATCATTAGGTGCTATTTGCTTTTGTCCTACTTTATGCAAGAATCTAGGATATGCAACCAGACTTAAATTATTTTCTTTGGCTTCGGTATCTTTCCTTTTCCATATCCTGTGTGTCCTACCTTAGGGCCATTGTGAGACCCGGGAAAATGTTTGGTCGGTTTAGTGTTTTTACTCCATATGACCATATGTGTTTAACTAATGTTACCTTTTGCTTTTGTTCTCATTTTGCAAAGACGGGCCTAATAACAACATGGATTACCTTTCTTTTTTATTGAACTAGAGATATGGATCGGAGGTTGTAAGAAAAAAATTACAAATGGCTATGATTACAGGGAAGCAAGAGCTTTTTTCAGTTTTGCAATATGGTTCACTTCGACCCTCATAATATGTCTGCGACTTTGTCAATTTGTTGTTCTTTGCTTGTTTTTTTGAGGAACCTTTATTTCGCTTTAATGTACACGAAGGGTGTTAGAGGTGACAGGGGATATATATATACTTTTGCCCATACATATGGTCTCTCGGAGGCTGGTGTAACCGAGCCCTATTAGCGATCATTTTGCATAGCCATCTACAAAAAAATGAAAACATGCCCTATCGTGATCATTTTGCATACCTATCTCGTAGAAAATAAAAACATAATATGTTAAGGATTTGTTGGAGCTTCTTGTCACTCATCTTTTACTCTAATTAAATAAGTTTCTTCACCTCTAACCTTGGTTGACTATCTTTTATGAACATTACCGATGCTTTTTAATTCGGATCTGTGATAAGCGATAACTACGGTTGACCTCAAAAGATTTATTAGCAAGACTGTAGGATCTTATATGTGATAACTACTATGTGCAATCTCATATTTAGAGTTTTAAATGCCAGATCACCTTACACATATCTTGATGGTTCCTATATGATTGAATTTGAGGTGTATCTTATCATGCCCAAACTAACGGCCGAGAGATGTTAGATTTGCCATCTAGGTTCTAGCGGATTACGGTTTTTCATTTTGTAATGAGTCGCTATAATGAAGCGATCTATTAATTGATGAATTCAAACAGAGCTTTCATCATATTAATTGACTTTGTTGTTCATAGTTAAATTTGCCATTTTTACGTGCTCTTGTAAATATGAACTCTGCGAGAATGTAGACATGGGATTGTGAAAGCATTAGAGAGGTTCGGGTTAGTCTTGGGATCAAAGCTAGAGAGAAGCGGTCACCTTTCATTGCAGTACGAACTATCAACATACATGCTTCGATGTGGAACTCTTCCAAGATTTATAATATCCAGTCCGAATATAAATATTTCTCCACAAAACATAAGCGATAGATGACCCAATATGATTGGCAACTTATTTATTTTTAGTAACACCAGTTCTTTGCTTGAATCAATGTCTATTAATCCTTATGCCCAGATTGTTACCTGGAAGGCACCTTGTTAGCGAGGTTAAAGTGTCACCACCATTTTATATTAGAAGTTTGCAACAGTCCACCCAAATACGTGAGTTCTATTAGTTACCCAAACATAGCACATATGAATTCTGCGGCAAGAAGAAGAATGCTTTTACGTATGCAGTTCATCAAAGACGGTGAAGCCTATCTGTTAGTTAGCAGAACATATCACGTCTCGATTATGAGAGGACAAGCGTAAAACACGGTGACCTCCCTTAGCAAAAACAAATTTAGATGTTCCAATATATATGTCTATCCTGTAAAGCTCTTGCATCTTGTGCCTATCCCCAAAGCTCTTGCGACTTGCCATATTTAGATGTTCTTTTCTATATTACCGATTTGAACAATGGAATTGTTGAATGAGTTTTGAGATAAAGGCATAAATATGACATGTGATGAAAATTGGCCTGAAGTGCCGAGTTTGATGTGTTTGAATTCATAGAGATAGGCGATACAACTTACTATATGATCGGTAGGATTATGTATCCATCGCGATGATACTTATCCCTCCCAAATCAATTTACGAAAATATAAACCGCCATGTCGGTGTAGTCGATGAATAGGAGATTTCCATGTAGCCCACCTCGCTTACAATTTGACTTCCTTCTTCATCAACAACGTCAATCATTATATTCAGTGTGTATGCGGTTACACAACAATGGAATACTCTAATGCAGGCTAGACATCTCTCTACTTATGTGCGGGCAATCGAACCAAGTCAATGGATTACGGTAGAATCATCCGACGACCTTTCGAATCCAAGGACGATCTTTTATGAACATTTGCTATCTATGTTGTATCTACGTATAAACATCGTATCTAGATATATATTGTTTGCATGCATTGCTTATTATTTACGGATATTCTTCGATTTTATCCCGCGCGTGGGCGCCGCGAAATCACTAGTGTAGAGATATGAGACGCCCAGGCCACAACCCGGCCTCAAGGTGGACACGTCGACGTAGAGGTGAGAGCCGTCGGATTTTGGTTCAACGGACAGCAGGTCGGTTGCATGATGTACGGTCGGTGGTCCCGCTGCCCCCTCCTTCCCTCTCCCACGTCTCCTGTCCTGGTGGGTCCTGGTGGCACCGCCTCCCCCATTCTCTCTCTGTCGGCCGTGAGCGGCGGCCCACGACGCGCCCGGCGAGGCAAAAAGCCCGCACGCCGGCGCCCTCCGCCTCCGGGCGACGCTCGCGACGCGGCTGACGGAGCTCCCGCGGGCGGAGGCGGCACCCCGTCGCCGTCGGCGCACCCATCTGCATCACCCGCGGCGGCGCTCCCGGCCGGACGAGCTCGCGGTTCGGTGGCGCTCCCGTCCGCGCGCGCCTCCATCCGCGCCCACTGCGGCGAGGAGGAGCTCGGCGGCCTCGGCTTCTGCGCACGTAGCGAGTTCGCCGGGGACGGCAAGGCGGTCCGCGCGGCGCTCGATGGCGGTCGCTGCGAGGCGCGGGAGTGGCCCGGCCGACGCGACGGCGACGACGGCGGCGTCTGTGGGTGGGAGGGGTTCGGTGGGCGTCACGCTCCGCTTCAAGGCCCGCTGGGGCTCGAGGGACTCCTGGTCGGCTTCCTGGTGGGTGCCGCCGTCAGCCTGGGCGGTGGCAGGGAGCGGAGGGATTCAGCGGCGACGGACTCGATTCGGCGGCGGCGGCGGCGGCGGACTCGATTCGGCAGCGGCGGCGACGGCGGCTCTCTCTCCCTTCTGTCCCTGCCAGATGCCGTCGGCGCACCCATCTGCATCACCCGCCATGGCCACAGCCACGAATCTCCGCTGGCAGCCGCGGCCGAGCCGCCACGGCTGGAGCCGCGTCTCTCCACGCAGGCGCGCGAGCGCGGGCTGGCGTTGGCTACTTGGACGGCGCGGTCCGAGCTCCAGCGCATCTGCGTTCTTGCACAGTGGCGGCTTGCTGCTCCGGCGTGGGGCTTCGGAGGTCGTCCGTTGCTGTCCGCGTCCGCCGGCGGCGCATGAGCTGGTGTCCGCGGCGGCGCACGAGCTCGTGTCAGCGGGAGCATGTGCGAGGCAGCCGTGCGAGTCTTCGGCGTGGCGGCGGTGGCCCGGCGCTCCTCTCCGCCGGCTCCGAGGCCGAGGCCTCCCAGCGAGTCCCCGGCAGGAGGGCCGCGCCGGCGGGGAAGAGGAGGGGCGCTTGCCGGGAGGAGGAGGGGGCGCTTGCCGTGGCCGTGGACGCCGGTCACGTTCGCGCTGACCCAGCTGCATCACCCGACGCCGTCCCGAGCCTCGCACCGCCGCGGCAGCAGGTCGCGTGCGACCCGAGATGCGCCGCCGCACTGCGCGACGCCGTACCACTGCTTCACCACTGCCGGCCCGTGACCTCGCCAGAGCACGGAGCTGCCTGCGCCCACCGATCCGGTAGCGCTGTCAGGCCGCCTGCACCCTCTGCCATAGCTTCGTGTACCGCCTGCAGTGCATACCATGGTGCTTACCTCCTTCCGATCCCATCTTCTATTTATGAATGCCTCGCTCATGCACGGTGCACACCGCATAGTCGACGAATTGCCTCTACAACAACTTTGGTTGCAAAACGAATAACCATGCTCAACTTTCTGCAGGAACAAAGATGTAGCTGCACGAGACAATTGCTAATCTACGTCTGACAAGCAGTCCAATATACGCTGAAAAGAGGCAAACAAGAAACCTAGAGGTACCCTAGCTCAAAAAAGTTTGTTCAATTTTGCAAGCAACAATTCTCTGAATACTAACAGTTTTATTTATTTTTGATACCTCAACCATGTTCCTAAACATACATTTCATGATGATTCAAAGCAATATGTTCAGCTGCCTCTGCAAGATCAAAGTGTATTCATCATTTGAGATTTAGTCACAGCTGCTGGGTTCAATCTCCTATTTTTTTCCTCAAAAAAATCTCCTATTTTTTAAAGAAAATGTATATATACATTAATCGATTACCATCACTGCATATGTGTGATCTCTGTTCACTGCATATGTGTGATCTCTGTTCACTATGTGAGCCCCAACTATTGACCTCTTGACCTATATATATCTCTAGGGGCTTCGAAAATGCATATATGGCCATAGTACATAGTGCTCAGGAAGTAATCTAAATGTTCCTTTGTATTCCTCTTCCAAAGATTAACATTTGGGCTTCTGTGTGACTGCTGACAATTATATTGCTCCCTCAGGCACAGCAAAAATGCCATAGAAAGGATCAGCATATTAGGCCTCCTTAATATGCCATTTCAAACCACTTCAGTGTTTGCACATATTCTAATAGGGGCTATATGATCACTTGATTTGGTATATAATGCCAACAATGCTTTGCAGTTTTATCTCTAAGTGAGGCAAAAACCACCTATCTTCATAGGACCTGCTCAGTAGGTAACCACAATTTCATACTTCCTCCTCTAAGTTATCCGCAAGAGAATTGATGAATCTCAGCTTACAAATAATTACAGCTCCTCTTCAGATTTTGATCTGCTATGTTATTTGATCTTTCCTATACAATGATAAGATTTGGGATAATTGCCATTATGTATATTAACACGTACCGTCTTTTCTTTTCTCAGTTGGTATTAATCTCCAAGAGGGGTGCTTCTGTATGGTCCTCCAAGTACTCACAGGACCATGCTTGCCAAAGCAGTCGCACATCATACCACTGCTGCTTTTATCAGAGTTGTTAGTTCAGAGTCTGTGCAGCAATACATGGGTGACATACAGTCCAAACATGAATTCCTTTTGAGTTGGAAATAAAATGTAGTCATCGATGCATGTTATATAAGATTAATAGGTAAGTTAATGCCCTCTCTTGTATTCTGGATAATAAAATAAAATAAAATACAGTAGCTTAATTGTTCTGGCGCGGCCCGACGTCCGCAACCCTCGCCCCGAGCCGCGCTGCTGCCTGCCGTTCGCCGCGCCTTTGGCAGCCCGCCGGGAGCACGGGAGGAGAGGGAGGGCGGGATCCACCGGCCACCGAGCTGGAGCCGCCGTCAAGCCGCGTGCCCCTGCGGAGGGAGGGAGGGACGGCGGCGGAGTGAGCGAGGTGGGAGGGGAAAGAGAAAACTCTAACACGTGGGACCCACCGTTCGTCAAAACCTGCGGGCGGCCAGGATCTCGCGCGCGAACGCGCGCGCTATAAACTAGTGGCCATGGGCGGCGACGACGGGGATGCGCCGATGCCGTTATGGCTCCACCGTCGACGTGAAAAAGCTCAGCAATGCCGTCCGCCGCCGCGTCCATCCCCCGTCGAGACCTGTTCGCCTGCGGCCTTGATGCGCGGACGCAGACTGCTATGGAGCACAGTTCCGGCACGTGCTTGGCGACGTTGCTTCAGATGTTCTGTCAGGTGAGGTCCACATACAGTGGAGACACGACGGCCACACGCGCGCATGTGGTAGGGTCCTCGGCCGGGCTGGGCCGCCGGCAGTGTCAGGGCGCCATAAATGAGCTGAGGCCACCACACAGGTCTACTACGAGCATCTGGCACTTGTCCTCGCGGGGCATAGCCTATGCACCACAATAAATGTGCCCCAAAGCCCAAGGATGCGGTTGGTGCCTCGCCGTGGAAGCCCAGAAGAAGCATGTGCTACGTTTGTCAGGCCTGGCCCTGGTGATGAGCTCGGCCAGCAGCAGCGCGTGCGTTGCGTTTGAACCGTCGACGCCGCGACGGCTACTCTCGGGTGGAAGTGGAACTGGGTGTGGGTGCCCTCCGCCGTCAGCAACGGTCGAGGCGAGCCAGCTAGAGAGGGTGTACGCGCCGGCACGTAACGTAAACACAGGGGCATGCTTGCTCCTACGTATCTGTGCTCGGATCTCATAAAACAATTGGGCAAGGTGCACGTTGGTTAACGGCACGGGACAGCGTCCTCGGATGAGGAGGACAGTGGGTGTACAAATTTCTCGTAGCATCTTTTGGGGGAAGTACTAGTACAGTAGTGTGTGGTGTACGGGTCAAATCACATCACATGGGGTGCGCGTGCGTGGGATTTACAGAGGACAAATTAATAAGTAAATCGGTCGATTTACGCACCGAATCTTCGCAACAGCAACGCGACAAAGCTGCCCGGCGATCCCCACGGCGCTAACCTCGATTCGCTCTGCTCAATGACACTGTGTCTCACACACAGTGCAAATTGTAAACTGGCTAAATCCACAGTTCGAAACAGCGGAAGGATCAAAGGATGGAGTACTATCAGTTCTTAGGCCCCGTTTGGATGACCCTGGATTTCAGAATCTTGTGAAAAAAATCCAGTTAGCTTCCAAACGGTGCCAAGATTCTAGAATTTCTGAGATAAGATTGCAAAAATCCGGAATCAAGAGATGTGGTGCTTCTAGCTGATTCTGACTCCCATTTTACCGTTTTGCCCCTCAACTATTTGTTGGCATTACAAAAAGTGCAAGGGTATAAATGGAATGCATGAGAAAAAAAGATGAAATCAGATTCTAGAATCTTGAATCCAAACAAGAAAATTGGATTTTGTTAAGAACTGGATTTTTAAAAATCCAGCTAGAATCTAGATTTTTGAAATCTGAAATCGGATCCAAACAGGGCTTTAATTCCGTTCTTATGAATGAATACCAGACGTTGCTTTTGAGTGAATCCAAAGCGATCCACAGCCCAAAGGGACTCATCAGGAGTATAGTACTCATTAATCTTTTTTCTGTAGGCTGCAAGAGTTGGCAATGCTCACTACAATTCGTAGGCATAGGAGTATGTACTCAATTTCCCGTGATTAAAGCAAACGCGACTCTACTTATACGTGCACTCGACATGACATGCTTCGGCTACACGCCTACCCACCCCTACTTTCCAGAGTAGTACTCCCTCCGTCCCTAAATAGAAGTCGTTTTGGGTGCGTCTTGGCCAAACTTTTCTCAACTTTTTGGTAGGTTTGTAGAAAATACGTGCAACATTTATATCTCCGGATAAATTTATTAAAAACTAGAGGCGTAAAGATCTTTCAATGATACTAATTACTTAGCATAAATATTTATATATTTTAATATATAAATTGCCGGCAGTTTTTACCGGGAAGCGAGAATGACATCTATTTGGGACGGAGGGAGTATATAAGAACTCTAGCTGTGCACTAGTATGTTTTTGAATCTTTATTTATCATCACAACCACGTTCACGCCTCATCAGTACCCAGACTTGGTCCTGTCGGCCGTTGCTCAGGTAGTAAGCTCCACTGCTCCACAAGGAGATCCATCTCGTGTTCCTCGGCGGTCGTCCGTCAGCCAAAAGGTACATCATTGGCGCATGCTGGATCTAGCGAAGTTCAAGTTTTAGCAATTTAATTTTAGCAATCTAACAAGGCCTAAGCTCAAGAAGAGATGGATCATATTACTTGGAAAAGGAGGTGCAAAAGGTGCTTTGCCCTGGCAATTTTAACGCCCGTGATTTTCACGATTCATCTGGCAATTCGCCAATTCGGAAATGGCGGGTGCTGCTGTGTGGAAACTGGAAAGTGTGCTCCATGGCCAAAAAGGCGCCATTCTCCACAGATCCATGGCTCCCCACTGGGTCGGCAGCCTCATCCGCGCCAGCGCTGTGATGAAAGCTGTCTGAGGCCTTTGCGACTCGTTTACTCCTAGCGCCCTAGCGAGAGCGAGCAGCGGAGCAAAAACAGATCGGCGCCGGCCCGGGCAGCAGGGAGGTGAATGCTGCCTGCGGTGCTGCTGGAATTATTGCACGAGGCGAGGTGGAGTGCCGAGTGGGATGACATGAGTGAGGACCAAAGGTTGGTGCCGCATTTAATTTTTGAAATAAGACCATTCAAGTCCCGCGGTGAATACTGGTGGCGCCGGCGTGGCAGCAGTGAGCCAGTGACGTGAATGGTGAATTTGTACGTACTACTCCTTTGGAAGCTTCAAACAGCAGTCATTTTTCTCGGACTCTTGGCTCCTGCTCAATTTGAATGGTGAATGTGTATGAATGGTTAGAGCATCAACTTCTCCCCAAAATTCTCATCACATCGAAGCATTAAATATACCAAAAAAAGCGTATCTTTCGAAGTATGAAATATAGTTAAACATAAAAACTAATTGCATAGTTTAGATGTACATTGCTTGCACAGTTTATATGTAACTTGCGAGGCGATTTTTTGGCTCTACTTACGTCGTGATAGGATAATATTTCCACAAACAAATGAAACATCTTCAATGCTTTTTAGTATAGAACAGTGTTTTCCATGAAAAAATCCAGCCAAAATTGGTGCTCATACCCACACGCCTAGTACTACTACGCTGCCGATTCTTGTTTTATCGCTGAACAAGTGCAAAAAGGATTTATGACGCTTCTGGTTAAAGAAATGCTGATCATTTGAATCATTTCAACTAACAGGGAAAAGTGAAAGCAGACAGATTAAATGAAGAAATCCTGAGCCATTTAAAGGATCAAACAAAGTCGTACTACTATCAGCAGAACAGTCAAAAAAAAAAAACACCGGTCATCCAGTTACGCCGAGGTATCACCAAACCTGGCTTGCGTTGCATCGAGCCAATGCCTACATGCCCTACAAAATCAAAGAATTCCAGAGAAGCACCAAACAGCCTTGCAGCCCTACAGCTTTCAGCACATTACAAACATTCCACTCTCTGAACCACCCCTCTCCTTTCTTCCCCGTCTAGCAATATATGCATCTCATCTCAGAAAAAAAAGAAAAACAAAAGGAAAGGCTCTCAAGGTGAACTAGAACAGAGTCTCCTGATAGGGGCTCAAACCAGCTCATCCTCAGCGCTATCTTGAGGACTCCTCACCAGCTCGAGTATGCTCACGACCTCACCCATTTCAGGCCGGTTCGACGGCACCTGAGAAGTGCAGACAAGGCCCAACTTGATGATCGGCAAGGCCTCGTCCATGGGGAACTCACCGCATAGTCGTGGATCAATGCAGTCCTCTGGTCTGCCTTCCTCCAGCGCGCTTCTGACCAGATCACACAGGACGACTACATCGTCTTCCAAGTACTCGACGGGCCTCCTGCCGGTCAAGATCTCCAGCACGAGCACCCCAAAGCCATACATGTCGCACTTCTCGGTGATCTTCACTGTCTTGCATGCGAATTCTGGTGCCATGTACCCAAGTGCGCTCTGGATCTTACTGCTCAGGACATACCGGTCCAACATCGGTAGCAGCTTGGCAAGGCCATAGTCACCGACCTTTGGCTCGCCGTTGCTGTCCAGCAGCACGTTGCTTGACTTGAGATTGTAATGGATGATACCATGCTGGTGCAGGTATGTCAGGCCCCGGGCAATACCGAGGATGATGTCGAATCTCTCCATCCAGGAAAGAGAGTTATCTTCGTTGCACTCGTGTAGGTGCTTATGCAAATTTCCTCCAGGTAGGTAATCATAGATAAGGAGCTGCAGCGATGAAGTCCAGTAGAAGCCTCTGAGTGCGACAATGTTGTGGTGCCGCACCTTGCTAAGCATCTTCACTTGTCGCTCGAAATCATCCTTTGACTTGACCAAGCTAGAGACAGTAAGCTTCTTGATGGCTACCGGCTGTCCATCTCTGAGCACTGTCTTGTACACTGCACCAAAGCCTCCACGCCCAAGCTCACAATCTTTGTTCAACAATGCATGCCCACCAGCGCTGAACTCAGGGCTGCCCTTGCCAAACATGACAAGCTTACCGGAGCTAGCATCATTCTCAGGGGACTGACTAAGATAATCATCAGACAATGCAGTAACAGGTGCTGAGCGTGGGGCAGCTGCACGAGCCCGGACGCGGCGATTAAGCACAGATATGGTGATCACTCCAATAGCAATGGCTGCTGCACCGGCTATGGCAATGAGGGTGGAGATACTCAATATGATTTTCTTGTGATGCATGTTGCTAGGGGCACTAGGTGTAGCCTGTGACGAGGGATTCGAAGAGGAGTTTGGGTTTAGCACAATAGGCTTTGGCATAACTGCGCTGCATGAATCATTCTTCCTTGAGCTACACAGACCAGAATTGTCCATGATGAAGGACTGAGGGATGTTGTTGAAGAAGCGGCTATTTGGCAGATCCCCTGTCAGCATGTTGTGGGAGACGTCAAAGATGTGGAGGCTAGGCAGATTGGATAGCTCTACTGGTAGTGTCCCGTTCAGCTTGTTCTGAGAGAGATTGACCACTTGGAGACTTGCCAGGTTTCCCATGGTGCTAGGAATTGGCCCCGTGAGGTTATTGTGTGAGAAATCCCTGCATTGGAAGAGTAAAACTTGGTATCAGTCGTAATGATTTCTAAGGTGCTTCAAGTACGATAGTACATTGAGCTTAAATTAGTCTAAACAGTTAGCTAAAATTTGAGAACGAGAGTTCCAAATGATGCTGATGTAGACATTTGACTTCAGTTTTGACTGTATCCAGAAAAAGGAGTACTCCTACGACAGGGTACTGGGATGTGAGCAAGGTAGCCAACAAGACCCACAATTTTCGCTTTGGGTTCCAAACAGAAAATACGACATCACTGTCCTACATCACTTTCTACAACGTCTCTGCAGCCTAGGAAACCGAAATCAATCAAAGCAGTCATGAAAGGAAAAACAAATAGGCCTAGGCCTCGTTTAGTTGGCTAAAGTTTCTAACTCTTTTTTCGCTCTCTCTCCATCACATCACATTAAATACACCAAAAGACATATGTTCGAATTATGAAATGTAGGTAAAAAGTAACTAATTACACAGTTTAGATGTACATTCATGAGGCGATTCTTTTTGGCCTGGATTCCCCATGGTAGGATAATATTTACCACAAACAAACGAAAGTCTTACAGGGGGGTCTTCGGGAGTTCCAGGGAGTTACTTTTGCTAAAATTTCTAACATCTAAACGAGGCCAGTCAACTTCACTCCAAGCAATCCGACGTCCAAATTTAATTTCAGAATATGGGTAGAAAGTGAAGGGGAAAACAAGAATTTACTTACAGTGCAACGAGGGAGCTGCAGTTCCCAATCTGTGACGGGATGCGTCCCGTGAGCGAATTCCTCCCCATCCGAAGGTCCCGGAGCGCCACCGCACCGCCGATCTCCGGCGGCACGGTTCCTTCAAGTCGGTTATCGCTCACGTCCAGCACCTCGAGGAGCCTCATCCCACCAATGCCGGCCGGCAGCTGCCCCGAAAAGGGATTCGAGGACAGGTTCAGAGACTGCAAGCCGGCAAAGACAGTGATCCGCAGCGGGATCTCGCCGGAGAACGCGTTGCTCGACAGGTCCAGCACACGAAGCGCCATTGCAGCGTCGTCGGGCACCTTCACCCACCCATTCAGCTGGTTGCCTGCCACCGAGACGCGCTGCAGCGGTATGCCGAACACCCACCAGGGAAGACTGCCGGTGAGCGCATTACGGCTTAGGTCGGCCTCCACAAGGTTCTTGCAGTTGGCGATGGTGTAGGGAATGTCGCCGGCAAATCGGTTGCCGGAGAAATCAAGGCGCTCCAGCGCCCACATTTCCCCGATCCATTCCGGCAGCTCACCAGCAAGCGCATTGCCGCCGGCGCCTAGGAACCGCAGGCCGGTCAGCTTCCGGAGCGACTCCGGCAAGCCGCCAGTCAACAAGTTATGCCCAAAATCCAGTGACTTCAGCAGCGCCGCCTCGCCGACATCCGCCGGTATCTCGCCGGCGAGGAGGTTTCGGCTCAAATCCACCTCCCGTAGCGAGCTTGTCCGGGGGAATCCGCCAGGCACACTCCCGGAGAGCTCGTTGCCGGAGAGGTCGAGAGACCGGAGCGAAGGCAGCGACCAGAGCCCGTCAGGGATGGGGCCGGCGAGGCGGTTGGACGAGAGGTTGAGGGACACGAGCGAGGCGCAGGACGCGACGGCGGGCGGGATGTATCCCGAGAGCTGGTTGTGCGCGAGGGAGATGGCGCGGATGGCGCGGCATTGGGCGAAGAGCTGGGCGGGGACGGGCGCGGCGAGGCGGTTGGAGGAGAGGTCGAGCGAGCGGAGCCGCGGGAGCGCGGCCAGGAGGTTGGGGAGCACGGGGCCGGAGAGGTTGTTCCGCGGGAGCGCGAGGGAGAGGAGCGCGTCGAGGCGGAGCAGCGCGCGCGGGAGGCGGCCCGAGAGCGATGCCGCCGGGAGCGAGCGAGGTGACGCGGCCCGTGCGCGCGTCGCAGCCAACGGCCGGCCAGGAGCAGGGGCGATCGTCGTCCTCGGTCCACGCCGCGAGGCGGCCCGACGGGTCCGAGACGTCCGTCTTGAAGACCACCAGTGCTAGCACGTCGTCGGTGAGCGCGCTCGTGGTGGCGACCGCCGCGAGGAGTAGCGCGGTGAGGAGCAAGGGAGGGCAGGCGTCGGCAGCGGCCATCGCGACACGGCGGGCAGTAGGAGGACGAGGGCGGTGGAGGGATCACAGCGGTGCTCTGTCCATTTGCGCGGAGCAGTTCTGTGGGCAGTGCGGGGAAGAGGGGCAGTGCAGCGCGGTGGTGGCGGCGGTGGTGGTGGGCGTGGTCGCGCGCGCGGCGTGGAGCAGTCGGGCAGACACCAGTGGGGAGAAGTGAGTAGGAGAGGAGGAGGTCCCTTCCGCTATTAATTTAAAAGTAATATTTGGTGTGGAGAAAACGTGCGGCGGGGATGTCCACGTTAGAAAATTATTTTTAACCGTTCGATCTTGGCCGACGACCGGATCTAGCTCATTCTACCAGTAGCAAGACGTATATATTTGGCCCCCTCCTCACGGTAAAAAAAAAAAAAAACAAACAAAAACAACCCCGCCTCTCGCTCTCGCTCCTCCGCTCCCGTCGCGCGGCGGCGTCTCGGGGCGCCGCCGCGCGCCGCCTCCACCTCCGCGCTCCCCCGCGGGCGCGCGGCACGGGCGGCCGGCCCCAAGACGGCGGGGCGCTGCGACGCGGGCGGGCCGGGCAGGGGCGGCAGATACGGCGCCTGGCGCGGCGGCTTGAGGGCGGCCGGGGCCGGCGCCTTGGCGGCGGCGGCGCAAGCAGTGACCCCTCCCTCTCTCTCTCTCTCTCTCTCTCTCTCCATGTCTTCTAACCATGTATATAACGTTCAAAGATGTGCCCCAATGGTTAGGGTTAGGGTTACGATACTACGGTACGCTTTCCCCCATGCGATTATTCTTATGCTAAGTTATCACCCGAGATCATGTGTAGCTTTGTATTATTTATTATTTATTTATAGTTGTATGATGTTATTTCAGTCCATTGCAAGCCGAGTAGGTGTCAATGCATTATGTTGCCATGAGCCGCTTAGTTAATACAGTTTCTTGAATGCCTAATTACTCAATTTTATTTGTTGTTACTTGCAGCCAAAAACTTGATTCAGTCATTGTATTATTGAAAATTGGTTACGTCGGATGTCAATGTCCTTGAGTTTGGCACCATAGCGCTTTCGAAACTCTAGATACCAAAGGTAAGTTTAAGAAAAAAAAAAGTTCTATTTGTAATATGTACTGCCTTGGTCCTATGGAAGTTGCTATACTCCATATGTGATCCGGATGTTGGCCAATGAACTAGAATTCTATTACTACTCCTTGTGTATCGAGTTCTATAGAATATGCAACGGTTTGAGTTCAGAAAGCTATTTTTTAAGCATTACTATTAGTTATGCCCGTGTCTTGATGGGAAGGCAAAGACAAAGAGATAGAGAATGGCGATACTAATAATTAGTAACAAACATGAGTCTAAAACTACTATCCTAAAAGTTTAAATGGCAGGCCGTATTATTCTAAAAGCTTTGTATCATGCTTATTTTTTATTCTTGTGTGTCTTTGTTTTCAAACCTTAGATGACCTCTATTCCAGATTTTTTTTAAAAAATACAAACTCCTAACTGATAATGAAATAGAAAGAAGAGCCTCCTGTGCATCTTCCCTTCCCACATATTTGCATGGTATATTCCTTTTTTTTAAACACAAATGCTTTGTCGATCCCTTAAATATATTCACAATTGACATGATAATCTTCCATTTGTTAATCCAAAAAAACACATATGAAGACCACTGTGGACCACATTAGTTATTTCATTTTGCCATAGTTCCTGTCGAGAAAGTTATATGCAAACAAATTTGAATCCAAAACAATTTCATTCTTGGTTAGATGTTTCTTGAATTTGTAGGGAAAATGAGATTATTTTTACATAGCATCATAGATTACAAAAAAATGACCAACAAATTTGAATCCATGGCAACCTTGAATCTTTTGTTCTATTTTTTTTCGCTACCGACCAATTACTTCTGGATGACAAGCAAGCTACAATCCGAATCGATACTCTCTAGCTAGCAAACAACTAATTTGATAATAGGCATTGTTTTTTAGATTATTGATTGAAGTGATTTGTTGTCCGATCAATCTACAATTTGACTTGAGGTTTGATTCTGCAGGCTATGCAATAAGCGGCCAACTAACCCGGAAAAGTGATGTATATACCTTTTGGCGTGGTTTTTTGGAGCTTTTGACATGTCGAAAGCCAGTGGATCATACAATGCCTACAAGGTAGCAAAGCTTGGTAACTTGTGCTTCTAAAGAGGTCATATTTGAATGTCATCTCTATGTATTGATTTAGATTCCCTCCTATTATTTTTATATGTTTTCAGATTACCTCGGGTGATATCTTTGGGATTGCAAAGATGACGTGTGTTTGCCATTTTAACCGTGCACATATAATTCTAATGTTATTTGCTAGATTCTTATCTTTGCTTAAATGATGACAGGTAAGATTGTGGTTGGACTTTAGCATTGTTTCATGATTTCGCAGGCTAATTTATACATGTTCTGTAATTGTTTCCCAAGACGCTACTTTCGGTGAGGTGCTCCATAATTGTTACCGAGTACGGCATTATAGCGACATCCGTCACACAACCTTATTTTACCTCGACCTTGTGCGCAATAAATAGGCAGTGCTTTCAGCCCTTCGGGTTGTAGTTTCTTCTTAGTTGGTTGCAAGTACACATTGATGATGCATCATTAGGTGCTATTTGCTTTTGTCCTACTTTATGCAAGAATCTAGGATATGCAAACCGGACTTAAATTATTTTCTTTGGCTTCTGGTATCTTTCCTTTTCCATATCCTGTGTGTCCTACCTTAGGGCCATTGTGAGACCAGGAAAATGTTTGGTCGGTTTAGTGTTTTTTTTACTCCATATGACCATATGTGTTTAACTAATGTTACCTTTTGCTTTTGTTCTCATTTTGCAAAGACGGGCCTAATAACAACATGGATTACCTTTCTTTTTATTGAACTAGAGATATGGATCCGGAGGTTGTAAGAAAAAATTACAAATGGCTATGATTACAGGAAGCAAGAGCTTTTTTTCAGTTTTGCAATATGGTTCATCGACCCTCATAATATGTCTGCAAGACTTTGTCAATTTGTTGTTCTTTGCTTTTTTTTGAGGAACCTTTATTTCGCTTTAATGTACCCGAAGGGTGTTAGAGGTGACAGGGATATATATATACTTTTGCCCATACATATGGTCTCCGGAGACTGGTGTAACCGAGCCCTATTAGCGGTCATTTTGCATAGCCATCTACAAAAAAATGAAAACATGCCCTATCGCTGATCATTTTGCATACCTATCTACGTAAAATAAAAACATAATATGTTAAGGATTTGTTGGAGCTTCTTCTCACTCATCTTTTACTCTAATTAAATAAGTTTCTTCACCTCTAACCTTGGTTGACTATCTTTTATGAACATTCCGATGCTTTTAATTCAGATCGTGATAACCGATAACTACGGTTGACCTCAAAAAGATTTATTAGCAAGACCTCGTAGGATCTTATATGTGATAACTACTATGTGCAATCTCATATTTAGAGTTTTAAATGCGGATCACCTTACACATATCTTGATGGTTCCTATATGATTGAATTTGAGGTGTATCTTATCATGCCCAAACTAACGGCCAGAGATGTTAGATTTGCCATCTAGGTTCTAGCAGATTACGGTTTTCCGTTTTTTGTAATGAGTCGCTATAATGAACCGATCTATTAATTGATGAATTCAAAGCGAGCTTTCATCATATTAATTCAGGCTTTGTTGTTCATAGTTCACTGCCATTTTTACGTGCTCTTGTAAATATGAACTCGCGAGAATGTAGACATGGGATTGTGAAAGCATTAGAGAGGTTCGGGTTAGTCTTGGGATCAAAGCTAGAGAGCAGATCACCTTTCATTTGCAGTGTACGAACTATCAACATACATGCTTCGATGTGGAACTCTTCCAAGATTTATAATATCCAGTGCGAATATAAATATTTCTCCACAAAACATAAGCATAAGATGACCCAATATGATTGGCAACTTATTTATTTTTTAGTAACACCAGTTCTTTGCTTGAATCAATGTCTATTAATCCTTATGCCCAGTTTGTTACCGGAAGGCACCTTGTTAGCGGGTTAAAGTGTCACCACCATTTTATATTAGAAGTTTGCAACAGTCCACCCAAATCATGAGTTCTATTAGTTACCCAAACATAGCACATATGAATTACGCAGCAAAGAAAAGAATGCTTTTACGTATGCAGTTCATCAAAGACAAAGTGAAGCCTATCCTGTTAGTTAGCGAGAACATATCACGTCTCGATTACAGAGGACAAAGCAAACACAAAGTGACCTCCCTTAGCAAAAACAAATTTAGATGTTCCAATATATATGTCTATCCCTGTAAAGCTCTTGCATCTTGTGCCTATCCCTGAAAAGCTCTTGCGACTTGCCATATTTAGATGTTCTTTTCTATATTACCCGATTTGAACAATGGAATTGTTGAATGAGTTTGGATAAAGCTTGATAAATATGACATGTGATGAAAATTGGCCTGAAGTGCCGAGTTTGATGTTTGAATTCATAGAGATAGGCGATACAACTTACTATATGATCGGTAGGATTATGTATCCATCGCGATGATACTTATCCCTCCCAAATCAATTTACGAAAATATAAACCGCCATGTCGGTGTAGTACGATGAATAGGAGATTTCCATGTAGCCCACCTCTCGCTTACAATTTGACTTCCTTCTTCATCAACAACGTCAATCATTATATTCGGTGTGTATGCGGTTACACAACAATGGAATACTCTAATGCGGGCTAGACATCTCTCTACTTATGTGCGGGCAAACTCGAACCAAGTCAATGGATTACGGTAGAATCATCCGGCGACCTTCGAATCCAAGGGCGATCTTTTATGAACATTTGCTATCTATGTTGTATCTCCGTATAAACATCGTATCTAGATATATATTGTTTGCATGC